>RJVU01075378.1:2654108-2667229 GCA_003731715.1 Anabarilius grahami
AGGGGTGAGGGGAGAGACGAGAGACATTGCCATGGGTCACATGGTTAACAAATCAGACGTCAGAGATCCGGGTGAAGCTCTGCACCCTTAGGGCGGACCTGGGGATGTATGCGTTTCATAGAGGCTATATCACACATGGAACACACACACACTTAAGGCCTAATTCAATCTACTGTACCTGCCTTACGCTGGGCTAGGGATATTCTGACTATTTACTGTTTAATTATTTGTAATTAAATAATTAATAAAATAGAAAAATTCATCTGCCACAAACTTGATAAAAGTGCAAGATGGTGTATTTTAGAAAAAATTGGAAGCTTTGGAAATTCATTTGATGTGACTGAAGAGAGAAATGGTGTGTTACTTAAATTTTATTTTTCTCTAAACAAAAAACAAAAGCTGTTTTTTATTAACAAGCATTTTTAATTACTTGAGGTGAGTTTTCCACACCAGGAGATCCGAAGTGATTATTCCAGCCCTGGGAGAGGAACTGTCTCCTTGCGCTCTGTCAAAAGGTCAATTATGGCCCGAAACCGCCACATGGCTGACACTGACCTGGAAGGACCAGCCACGACCCCACAACCACAGGCACCAATGACTGGATCATCTAACATGCAAGCAGCCTGCAGCCATGGAAAGCTGACATTTCTCCTTATTTAAATGAACACAAACAATATGCATCTCAGCCCTTTGCCCAACCTGGGCCAAATATAAATGCACCAGGACAAGAGGATACTGTCACACTGTCCTCTGAACCCAAGTCCTTTAGTGTGTGTGTGCATATTGGTAACACTTTCTATTTAAAACGCAGTATAAGGGTATTCTTAATGAAATATAAAAAAGACATAATATATTTTATCATCTCATGAATAATTGTGACAACACCTATGATACTTCATTTTAGTGATTATAACTTTTAATAATATGATGATTTATAACACATGATGAACAGCATGTTATATCCACATTATAATGGATTATAGTTCACACAGTTTTTGTATTATAAGTCTCATATCTTGACATTATCTTACATCATATGAACGGTTAGGACTGGTTGTTCATATTTGAGTGTTTCTAGTGAGGCTAATGTTAATTTCATTGTGAGAAAGTTGAAGCTCACCCTTTTAAATCTGCAAAAATGATTTTATTGATATTACAATAAAACATGTTCAAAGCACATGTTGTCATATAACCATTCACAATATTGTATGGCTGTTTAAAAGAAGACTTATATTGCTTTACACAAAGCAGACAAAGACTACTTGTAAAAATATTATGACCACATTATAAAGCCTTTTAGACGTTTACAAGACTTTGTATTTGTCACTTTAAAGTAAAAGACCACTCAGAATATGTAATAAGATATTGAGTAGATCTTAAACAATGTCAAGATATGAGATACTTATAATACATTTACTGTATAATACATTATAATAATTGGGTCTATAATTACTTAAATGGTGCTCTTCATGTGTTGTAAATGATCATACTCTTAAACCTTAGATCCACAAATAGTTAAGTATTTAATGTTTTAAAACTGTTGTTACAATTATTTATGAGTTGATACATATTATAAAGATTTTTACAGTTAAGGCTTTATTAAGAATTAAGAATACCCTTATGATACATTACAAATACAGGCTTCATGGAAAGTGTTACCGAATATCTTACACCACTGATTAGGAGAATAATCCATGGATTTGTATTAACAGTGAAAATAAATGGATGAGCATAAGTTATAAGTTATCTTAATTTCTGCAGTCTCAACAGGTGTTTTACCCTTTATGAACAGTCATAAGATATGACTCAGGTCTCCTTTGAGGTCTGTATATTCCTCCTGATTAAGGAGCTTGCCTCAAGCTCTACTTCCTTCAGTAAATATTTATCTATGTGGACAAGCTTTCTCTTTCTGTCTGTGCTGTATCTGTGGACGTACATCAGCCACCGTTCAACGCACCACTGTAAGGGCTCTCGTGTCTGGAGGGGATATACGGATTAACCCCTGCATCACAGAGACGAGAAGAACAACGAGAGAAAGGGTGAGTGTAAACTCGGCATCCCCCTCCTCCAGTCCCTCAAACACCAACCCCCAACCACCCCCACTCCATCCTCAGCCTCACCATTCTCCGAAATCAGTTTTTGTAATATGCCTGAGCTACATCATACAGAGAGGCATTACAAATCACTACCCCAGTGCCCAAAAAAAATCAATAAAAAAAATCATTATAGTCACCAAACACAAACAAAAAGAAATTGATGTCCAATGAGAAATGTGGCGGAAAAGGTATTTTTCACATTCTAATACAAAGGGAACACAAGAGCTCCATATATATCAGGTTATGCAGCTGTAGCCTTGGGCCATGCACAGCAGGCTGATATTAGTTTTAAATACAGATTGTGAGCAATAAAGCAGCAGAAGGGGTTCTGTTCCCGCTGCACACAGAATCGGCGACCGGCTCCTCTTCTCTGCTGGAGAGATGCAATCACAGACAGGAAATAAATGAACTTGTTTGGTTCTGTCATCTATAAAAACTGTTATTGATTTCCCAAATGAAATTTGTTTGTGCTGATTGATCAAAAGCATTATCTTTTTTCTTTCTTTTTTTTATCCTTCTTCTACAGTCTATTACCAGTTACACAGACGTCTCCCCAGGCATTGAGAGCACAGAGGGGTCTGGGTGAAGTGGATTCCAGGCTGAAAGTGGTAGTAGGGTTTTTAAAGTCAGCCAGCGGACATAAGCACCAGTACTTAAAGGTAATGGAGTTACACCATGACTAAACAGCAGGGGCCTGAGGTGCAGAGCTCAGTCCCCCCCACCCCTCAAGGCGTAAGCCCGCCAGCTGGCATATCTCAGCACTTGGCAGGTCAAACAGACACGCGAGTTAAACCTATATGGCTTGTCTTACCCCTGCTCAAGTATCAGCAGAGAGCAGGATGACACCAGGGACAGTTCAATACTATCAGCTTGTGTTGGCTACAGGCCCACAAACATGTTCAGCTCATTGAAGGAGGAAAGTTTTAAAAAGAAAGTCTGTCCTGTATAGTGGTGTATAAGTGGTTTGGACAGGACAATATCAATATCAGTGTTAAAGGTGTTGTGTTAACGGCTTTCATGGTTTCTTTGGGATTGTATGGAGGAATACCAAATGAGAAACTGTGATGTTTTGAAGGCTAAATCTCCTCTAGGGACACAGCAAAGATAATCCACTCAATCCACATTGTGACTGTCACAGCACAGACACATACATATGCACACAAACACATATAGACACAAACACCTAGAGGTAAAACGGTTCCTGGACCTTGGAGGCTTTTTGACCTGTGGTTAACTCCAGATGGTACTGCAAAAATATATGTAGTTGCAAACTTTATTACCTGCAAATGTCTGTGGTGTTTAGTTCATATTTAGTTACTCCACCTATGTGGTAGCTGTTGCATCATTCATATGGTATAGGGCCCTCCAAGAGAGTGGGGGCACAAGATGGTTTATTTTAAATAGGTCTGACATGACAATGCATATCATCCAATCTAGGCTGGAAGTGAGCAGGGAATCACAACAAAACAAACAAATACACACACACACACGTTTGTTTTTGTAAATTGTGGGGACATTCCAAAGGCGTAATGGTTTTTATAAACAACTATCACAGGAAACTGTGCACACTTTTACTTTCTCACAAAAGCCTTTTGAAAAGTGGGGAAATGGGTAATGTCCTCATAAGTCACCTCTTTTTGTAATACCGATGTCATACCCATGTCATTATACACATTTGTGTCCTGATATGTCACAAAAATGTGTGCGCGCGCACACACACACACACACACACACACACCTATACTGGTACGGGTGGTTTATAAGGACTTTTTTCCCAAATAAGTTCCATTGTGGTTTATGGGGACCCACCTTTCCCTTTGTCATAGAGATTAATAAGAAACATTAAANATAAAATAAAATACAATAAAATACAAGTTTGGCTCATCTGTTGATGAGAACAGGAGGGCAGTTATTATAGGGATGGGCCAAACTTTTTTTTTTTTTTCTGTGGCCGTTTTCTTTTTTGCTCATTAGGAAAATGTTTAGACTAAACATCTGAAATTTTGTATCAAACATAAATGTAGAGATATTTGTAGTCATTATTTGTGTGCAATAAATTTGCTCAAAGCAAGTTGTTTGCTAGTTGATTGCCTGTTGATTGCTATAGTGACATTATTTTGTGAGAAAGTGAAGCAGTAGCAACTCCTAATCATAAATTTAGGTGGGGCAGATTCTGTGTAGCTAGCTTATGATTAACCATGTAAGTTTTCCTAGAGCGGGAACGGCAGAACAGACACAATATTAGGTGAGTAGAAACTTTAGCAGGGTAGGGTGCACTGCATTTCCTTATTTGAAATATATCCAACTCACTTTACAACTTTAAATAGTACAGAAACTCTGAGAAATATTTGTTGCAGAATGCTGAACACATTTATGAGTTAATTAAGGAATGATTACATTTATACTAAGGTGGATTATTATTTTGGTTGGGCACTAGATGAGCTGAGGATGAGGTACCGAATTGTGCCTGTAACCCCTTGCACAATTGTGCATTCCTACTTGCAGGCTGCTTTACTAGCTTAACCAGAAATAGTTCCTTGAATAAGCAGCTTTGTCATGAAGCTTACTGGCAAAATTTTCTAGTGAACAGCAATAACCAGCAATGCTAACATGGAAATTCACTCTGATTAGGTTGCCTATTCAGAATGGTTAACAGTAACTAGTCTGATGTTAAATGGCTGTTCTAATCAGTTTGCATGTCTTTATTTTCTTTCAGAAAGGATGGACTGGTAATGGACGTCTTCAAGTGCTTCACTCTTACATTTACATTTATGGTTAGCAACTTACATTGCAAACAAGATAAATATTTTTTTCATGTTCATGCATTCCCTGAGAATCAAACATGTTCTTACCGTTTCAAGCACCATTATACTCTGCTGTTTGAGCTATAGGATCATTATACAACAGGATCAAATGTAATGCTCTGATGTTACACATAAAGTGCACAAAGCTATCTTTAAAACTATTATTAATTAAAAGTGTTTTATGTCCAGCTGAAACGCTCTGTCTTTAACACAAAAGGTTGCCTTTTGGACAGACGCACAAAAGGCAACCACATTAAGCTTCTAAAAGAAGACTATTTCTAACAGTGCAAAATATTGGACATTTTTCTTTATTCAGTTCTCCTTTTCTTTTCTTCCCCTCCCTTGTGTCTCCAGGTTTCTGCCTCTATCACTGCTCTATTGATAAGATGTCTAAATTTATTGCAGAATAATTCTGAGGGAAAAGAGATAAAAGGTTTCTGAATAAAATATGAGGAACAGGCTGTAAATTGTAGCAATGCATATCATTTCATTCAAACGTAGACGCAATTACCATCTGCGACGCTCATCAGCTCTTCCTTTATGGCTTAATTATATGTTTAATGCTATCAGATCAAGGAAAGGGCAAAACAGATGAATGAGGCAGAGAGAGAAAAGATTCCACAACAAGACAAAAGGCATATGAAAAAAGTAACATAAAGGATAGAATTGATTTCATTTACTGCCAAATTGGGAAAGTTAATTTAGACACATTGTGTGTTCATCTTCTTCTCCGTTGTAGGATAATACAAAGACATGTGTGGCAATAGACCACATACAAATGTAACAAAGGGAGTCAAGTTCCCTCAAAACCATCACATGTCAACTAGCTTCTGCTGTAGAATTATTTGACTTGTTAATTCTTATAATCTATATAAGAATAAAACTCAAGGCTTTCTGGGTTTTAGATGTTTGACAGGATGTCTTTTGTGCTTTTTTTCTCTCCATGATTTTTAGACCTTATAATACACTGTCATTTGGAGAGACACTCACAAGTCCAATTCAGTGAAATATTATTTGACATTAGTTTGTGATGGAAGGATGAGTGAATTTGATCTTTACTATTTGTTTGTCCCTCAATAATTTAGCAGAATGAACAAAATATTTGTGAAACAGACACTTTTACTACTTTCTTCATTTATATTCAAAATAAAATTTCACGGTAACACTTTCTATGAAGACCATGCTTATAATGATTTATAGCCACATTTATACTCATTTATAAGTAAGTATTACTATTCTATAAATATATTTATAAAGACTCATTAAGATCTATACTGCATTATAAGAACAGTTATAGATACATTTATATTATTTTTATAATTACTTATAAGCCACGCATTTGCTTTTTTAGTGTGCATGCTCATAAGCCATTATACACTGATTTATAAATGATCACAAAATAGTTCCATAGACACTTGTTTGCTGTATCAACTAGTTATTATGTCTTGAATGGCTAAAGTTTGCATTAGAGGTAATGAATGGTAATTTTGATTTGTTAATATCTATATCTCCTCAGCCATTTGCATGGTATTGCTTATAGCAGTTTGGAATTATACTTAAAATATTGTTGCAGTGTTTTGCTAGTATGTAAGATAAAAAAAAACTACTTTTTTTTCAACTGTTTATATTAATGATTTCTGTTTTTTTATTACAGGAATTGTTGTTCATTAGTTACATTTACAAGTAAGCAACTTAACGTGTAAAATGAGCACATATTCGTAATTTCTTAACATTTGATTTAGGAAAATTGCATCCTATGTTTTTACTTTACATAAAGCCAACAATGATGCATTTATAGAGATTAGTAACTATTATTACTCACAATAAGTATTTATAAGAACACAACATGGCTATTTATAACAATATATTCACTAATTTAACAGTAATAAATCTGAAAAAAGTAATTGTAACTATAATATAATAACATTATAGCAATGCAAGCTGCATCTTTATGAATACATTCATGGAACCATACGACGAACTAATTAATACATATAAATCAGTGTATAATAAGTTATGAACATGCATTGAAAAGGAAAATGCATGACTTATAAGTAATAATAAAAATAATATAAATGTAACTATAACTGTTCTTATAATGTGGTATAAGTCTTAATAAGTCTTTATATGTTTATAAAATAGTAAAACTTGCTTATAAATAAGTATAAATGGAGCTATAATTCATCATAATCATAATCATTTATAGAAAGTGTTACCACCACATTTCCAGAAAAGTTGGGACGTTTTGTGAAATACAATAAAATCAAGAATGTTATTTTTTAATTCTCTTTAACCTTTATTTAATTGACATATGTACAAAGAAAAGATTTCCAATGTTTTCACTGGCCAAATTAATTGTATTTTGTAAATATAAATACATTTTGATTTTGATGGCTGCAACACACTCCAAAAAAGTGGGGACAGAGGCACATTTACCACTGTGTCACATCACCTTTCCTTTTAACTACACTTTTTAATCGTTTGGGAATTAATTGGTGATGTTTTTTGCCCAGGCTTGATACAAAACTTAAGCTGCTCAACACTCTGTGGTCATCGTTGTCTGATTCTCCTTTTCATGATGGGCCATACATTTTCAATAGGAGTCAGATCTGATGGCCAGTCAGTCACATCAACATGTGTCTACGAAATCATGCTGTTGTAGCACATGCAGAATGAGACCTGACATTGTCTTGATCTTATAAACTCATGGACTTCCCATGAAAGATGTCATCCTGAGGGCAGTGTATGTCTCTGTACAATCCCAATATATGTCTCCACGTCAATAGTGTCTTCACACATATGCAAGTCACCCATGCCGTTTGCACTGATGCACCCACTTACCATGACAGATGTTTGCTTTTGCACTTGTCGCTGATGAACGTCTGGATGGGCACTTTCATCTTTGGGACTATGAACTCTACGTCCTTTTTATCCCCAGAAACAAGCTTAATCGTGGACTCATCTGGCCACAGCACACATTTCCACTGTCTTCTGGACCATATGAGATGAGCTCGGGCCTAGAGAACTCACTGCCGTCTCTGCATAGAATTGATGTATAGATTTCTCCTTGTGTAACAGATTCAAGTTGCATTGCTTGATGCAGTGGCAGACTGTGTTCAGTGACACTGGTTTTCCATAGTACTCAAAAGCCTATATGCCTGTATTTAACACAGCAGCATGACACTTTCTCATGCAGTGCCATCTGAGTGCTCAAAGGCCAGGCACATTCAACTGAGGTCTCCTGCCTTGACCTATGCATACTGAGATTTCTCTGGATTCCCTGAAATATTATGCATGGTAGATGGTGAAAGTCCTAATTAAATTTTTTTTTGCAATTTTGTTTTTGCACTTTTCTGGGAATGCGGTTTGTAATTTTGTATAGAGTACAGCAGGAATAAAGGCACACCGGGGTGAAAGGCGCATTTTACTTTATTTTTTTACATCTCTTTTGAACCACTAGATGGCACAAAAATTCATCTCAACACTTTTCTTAAAGGGATAGTTCACCCAAAAATGAAAATTCTGTCATCATTTACTCATCCTCATGTTGTTCCAAACCTGTATAAATTTCTTTGTTCTGCTGAACACAAAGGAAGATATTTAGAAGAATGTCACTAACCAAACTGAACTCACCCCCCATTGACTACTATAGTATTTATTTTTTCATACTATTTTAGTCAATGGGGGGCTAGTCTCAGCCTCAGACGCCACGCCCATTCATCGTTGGTTGAACGTCTGATGCATATGAAACACTTAACTGGAAACACTTCAGGATTTTCGAAGTCGCCATCTGGTTGGTTGAATTCTACAGGATGTCCGGTAGTGTGTTGCGTTCTTTAACAGTCCGCCTGGAAAGAAGAATGCAGTCGTGTTTACAAATGTCACAATGAACGCTTACCAGGATCAACTAAATGCTGGATTTTCAAAAGTATGTGAAGTTCGCAACTACATTGTTGCAGTAAACTTGCACAACGTTCTTGAATGAATAATTTAATAGATGCACGCCAGTCTGTTATTATAGGGACATCGACTTTAAGTTTTCATTCCCCTAAATATGACGCGGAACAAAACGAACTGTGATTGGTTGCATTACATGTCAGTCAAACGTCCTCTTGGGTGGTCCTTGGCCAATGAAAGCTGCGATAGAGTCCAGACCTTATGCCGTCAGTCTGAAGGTCTGGCTACGCGAGACTAATGGGGGGCGAGATCTGCTTGGTTACTGGCATTCTTCCAAATATCTTATTTTGCATTCAGGAGATCAAAGACATTTATATAGATTTGAAACTACTTGAGGGTGAGTAAATTATGACAAAAAATTTTGGGTGAACTATCCCTTTAACAGTCACTTTTGATTATGCATGTGGAAACTTGGCTGATCCTTCACACGATCGCAGACAGAAAGGCAAAGTTGATTCTGCACTAATTTGATCTATATTTAATGGTTTTTAAATTGTTGTAGATTTATGTAGCAAATGAGAATCAATGAAATTATTTTTCTATATTTTTCTAATATTTTTTAGACAAATAATGATTTTTAGTTTTGTTCAAGGTAATCAAAGAAACAGTTTTTTTTTAATAATGGAAGAATATTTAAAAATATGGTATTTGGGTTAAAGGCGCCCCTGCTGTTGGATGACTTTTCAATTTGTTGACATGACACTGTTAGATTCAGATGGTAAATATCAAATATTAAGTTGTATGTCCACCTTAGAGATAATCACCATATTTATATGGAAACCATCATATTAATCATACCATATAATAAAATATCATATTTATTTATTACTACTGTAAAGCTATATTAAATTATTATGGGATCTCATTCAATGCTTTCAGAATCTTTTTAAAACAATTTTGTTGCTGTTTAAAATGAACATATTTTAATGACAGTATATTTATTGAACAAAAATTAATTCTTTTATTTATCAAAATAAGCTGAAAATAGTACAATCTTTGCTAGAGTGATTGTTTTGAACATCATTACAAAAAAAAACAGTATTATTTTAGCTGAAGTATTTGTGTAAATACTTTATGCCTTTGCCCGTGTGTGGGATAAAAGGCCCACCTCACCACTTCATACATTTATAAAAAAATGTATACAAACAAACCACTTAAATGATTTATTTTCACACAACATCTGTTTCTCCATCCATGTTCAATATAAACATACTGTATATATTTTGTCTGCAATCATACACTATGGGAGTAGTGAAAAGCATAATTTTTCTTAAGGTGTGCTGTTCGTCCCACTGTGCCCTACTAATATTTATGAAAATTATATTTG
This sequence comes from Anabarilius grahami, assembly GCA_003731715.1. Taxonomy (NCBI): domain Eukaryota; kingdom Metazoa; phylum Chordata; class Actinopteri; order Cypriniformes; family Xenocyprididae; genus Anabarilius; species Anabarilius grahami. The sequence goes on from RJVU01075378.1 coordinate 2,664,293, forward strand.
TGTATTTCCTGCACAAATGGATTAACAGGTGTTTGAGAATGAGTAATGTTCAAATTCTGTATTGAAGCATTTGGAGTCAGGCTGTTCATGAGGCTTCAGGCTGGCCACAGGGCATGGAGGAGCCAATAAAGTCTCTGTCCAAGCTCTGAGATGCTGTCCAGCTCGCATTACAGACTGACATTTAACACTGCTGCCATGCAAACACCTGCCACTGCTATCAGACTAACTCCCAAGCAGTACACTGTAAAATGTTTTGTGAGGTAACATCTGAATTAATAGGTTTTATTCTAATCAAAATTACTGAATCAACTGAATGCATTGGGTTACTCTAAGTGAAGTGTTTTAAGAGTCAAATCAGGTAGAAATAGCTCTTAAAGGAAGCAACTGCACATCTGTAGTTTTTACAGAGTAGAGTACTCTATTAGCGGTAAGCTAGCGGTAAGTGGTTACTGTTCAATAAAGCCTTTTATCAAGTGTATGCCTACTTATTACTTAATAATAATTAACAGTTGTTGCTAAAGTAAATGTATGCACTAATTAAAATGCATAATGACAGGAAGGCTATTTTTTCTGTTAAAGAGATGTAGAATTAGTTTCCTTGTTTTTTGTGCAAAGGAACATGATCAAACTTATTTAAAACCTTAATTCTGAAGTGTAAATAGGTTTAAGGATTCTAAAACATTTCACAAATTAGTCTCTGTGTCCCTGTGTTTTGATAGGCTACTCTTTTTATATAGTATTATAGATATATGGATTTAAACTGCATGCACAATAAAGAGCTGCTTCATTGATGCCAAATGCTTTGCTTCCTGTAGTAGATTGTAACTACAGTATAGGCTCTGTCTTATAAAGTATCCTGTTACTATTTGATGTGAGAAACTGCTGCAAACGATTCAGTGTGTGAGTAAGCTGTTCAAAGGAATCAAACATAATCGCTAACTATTTTAGGCTTTGTTTTGGGCCTTTGTTTTAGGCCTGTTTGACCGACTAGATCAATATTTGTGAATTTGTAATCACTGCTTCTGATTCAATTTCTTATGAATGTAAATGGTATGTTCCACTTTGTTCTTTTATGTGAGTTTACTCTTGAGCTCTTTTTTTGCACCGTTTTTGTTATAAATTTTAAGTTGATTTGTTGCATAAAGTTTGCGTGTTTTGTTGCAGTTATGAGCTGTTTATATTTTTTATTATTTTTAAATGGCTTGTTAAATGCTTAATTTGTATTAAATGTTTGTTTTGAATTAATTAATTATTAAGTGTATTTGAATTCATGCAAAATTTGTTCAAAAGCCCATACTTTTTTTTTTATATTATTTGTAACAACGTGAACATGAAGGAAATAATATGCTTGCCTATCATAATATGGTCAAATGGGAAAAATTTTACATTAGTTATTTACAAATGATCAGAGCACTGTTTACAGCATTAGTTAATATTGGTTCAGATCATTTAAACAATTATAATTATATTTTAAAATTAAAATCGTTATATGTTCTCATATGTTCATGCAATATAAAATAACTGTCACGTTCACCAGCTGGAGTGCACATGAGTTACAGAACAACTCATCAACAATGAATCCAGCCACACAGTTAATGCTTCTCCGTCAAGGAGATAGATCAATTGAGGACTATGTCGAGGACTTTATTGGACTGGCACATTTAACACTTTTTGATGAGGTGTGTCTCATGATATTTTTTCGAGGGGGGCTGTCTGATCCGCTCAGTTCCGTCATGCCATTGCATGATCCTAGTTGGACTTTAGAACAGTATATAGATCTGGCATTGCAACTGAGCGGCTCTGTTTTTACTGTGGGAATCGCGGAGGAGCAGCGCAACGCTTCCGCAGTATCCTCCACCTCAAAGTCTCGTCCTGTCTCAGCAGATCTTCCAGAGCCTTATACCGTCTCAGCAGAGCCTCATCTCGTCTAAGCAGATCTTCCAGAGCCTCGTCCCATCTCAGCAGAGCCTCGTCATGTCTCAGCAGATCTTCTAGAGCCCTCAGCCAAGATGGCTGCCACGCCTGAGCCCTCAGCCAAACCCGCTCCAGTCCATGAATCCTCTCCAGAGCCTGATCCAGCCTATGGGTTCACTCCTGAGCCTGCTTCAGCCCATGGGTTCACTCCTGAGCCTGATCCAGCCCATGGGTTCACTCCTGAGCCTGCTTCAGCCCATAGGGTTTACTCCTGAGCCTGCTTCAACCTATGAGTCCAGTCCAGAGTCCGCCTCAGCCCGTGAGTCCACTCCAGAGTTTGCCACGGTCCCAGCCTCGTGGGCTATGGACTTCCTGTCTGCCTGGATATGACCACAGAGGTCATCCATGAGTTCCTTGTCTGCACTGAAACGTCCCTGAGTTTCCTGTCTGCCTGGAAGCCACTCCTTTGAGGGGGGGCTATGTCACGTTCATCAGCTGGAGTGCCCATGAGTTCCTCCAGAGGGCACTCCTTCCGAATTTGTTCCCCATTATGAACTACATTCCCCACAATCCTGTGCTTGGACTCATTATGGCTTAATTTCTCCCTCCTGTTGATAATTTACTGGTTTCAGTTTGCCTATTTAAGCTCTTGTGTTTTAGTCATGGGTCATGAGTTGTTTGTACTTATTTCTCTGTTGGGTTCATGGATGTCTTGTTCCTTTCTTCCATGTCTTTGGATTATGTTCCTGCTTCTTTGTGTGGACTATTTGCCAGTTTTCAGGTTTGGAGTGTCTTTGTTTTTTGCCTTTTGTTATTAAACTGTGTGTGCATCTGGATTCTCTCTCTGCCTCGTCTCTTCAAACACGTTACAATAACAACGATGAAATAACAACAAAATGTGTTTGTATTCATTAGCACTGCTTACTAGTTGAAAAGTTACAGTATTGTCTTTAAATATTGTAGATATCAATTAAATCAAAATCCATGTGGTAATAGCTCATATATATATATATATATATATAT
>RJVU01075378.1:2667270-2703039 GCA_003731715.1 Anabarilius grahami
AGCTGTCAACGTTAATGCATTAATGCATGTGATTAATTCAAAATCTTTAACGGCTTAAAATAATTTGACGCATTTAACGCGAAAAAATTACGGAAGGATATGAAATTGCGTCATAACATCATTTACGTCACGCAGTTAGATGATCTTAAAGTCCATGCTGATTATATCAGAGATGGCAGAGAGAATTATTCATTCCAGTGTCTGTTTCACTTTAAAACAAGAACACTGTCATCTTCTGTCATTGTATCTGAAGAGCGCGAGCCCTCCCGCATCGCGCTGTTTCTGTCTGAACGGAACGGAACATCCCACCGCTGTATTGCCAGATGATATTAAAACTATGTTTCTCGGCTGGATAAAGCAAACCAGCTTCTTGCTATGAAAGTTTTGATGGATGAGGATTGCAATCAAAGTAAAGAAGATGGTGACGTAAAGAAGCGGTGACGTTCAGAAGTACGCGTGAGTCTGTTATATTGATGCGCAAACAAATCATGTATGAGCGCTCTCGATCGCATATTGTATTTATGCACATTTCAGTACATTTACGTTGTTTTCACACACATTCAGGATAATGTTTGGATTTGTCCTGTGCATGGTGCTGTGTACTTTAGTATATATGCAGGTCAAGGCGGTTGGTTTAGGTTTTTTTGGCATCTCCATATAGTCCTGTTCAGTATGCAACTTGACTTGTCTAAAATGTAAACAAGCTCTTTGCTGTTGCACATATGCTATACACTGAATTCTGAATTTTTCTTTTCTTTTCTTTTTGCTGTGATTTTTTTTATGGGTGCTTTGGCGTAGCCTACATAAATGTATGAATTATATGAAATCATATCATTTGGTAATTTGGTCTCCTTTTTTTGGAAAGACATCTAAATTTACCTTGAAAAAAGCTGAAAAATACAGTTTTGTGAGAATCACACTTCAATTTGATGGTTTGCTTTGCTGGATAGAGGCAATGATGCAAAATGGACGTGTTTAACAAGATAAATGGTGTTTGCTTAATTTCATGATAAGTGTGTGATTAATCACGATTAATGCTGCGTGATTAAAAAATAATAATCAATTGACAGTCCTGATATACAGGTGCTGGTCATATAATTAGAATATCATCAAAAAGTTGATTTATTTCACTAATTCCATTCAAAAAGTGAAACTTGTATATTATATTTATTCATTACACACAGACTGATATATTTCAAATGTTTATTTCTTTTAATTTTAATGATTATAACTGACAACTAATGAAAATCCCAAATTCAGTATCTCAGAAAATTTGAATATTACTTAAAGGTGCTACAGAGGATGTTTTCGACGACTGAGAAACCAAAGACTGTTACTGAGTTTTTGAAATGAGCGCATGCGTAAGAACAACCCCCCTCCTTCACAGCTCATTTCGAGGGAACGCCTCCCAAAACTCGTGCACGAGTATTGGAACACGAGTGTTTGTTTACCACAGCATTCGCTGTGTCGTGTTAGTGGATTCATTATGTCGGACTTACCGCAGGTAACTCATAATCTGCAGTTGTTACTCCTGACAAAAACATTGCATGCGGCGCCTGTGGAAAGTTACTGGAGCGCGCACGTCTCTCACAAGGAACGTCATGGCAGTGATTGACAAGCCAGAGGGCCAATCCGCACACGTCTCTCACAGGGAACGTAATGGCAGTGATTGACAAGCCAGAGGGCCCATCGTTTACGCGATGATCGCGTAAACGATTGGCGGATGTTTTAAGGGGCCTTCCTCGTGCACAGATGATGTATATTAATATTATTCCTTTCAGTGCACCTAATAAATAGTCTTTTATCAGTTAGTAAAGACAGTTTCAAGTAATATTACACAAATGTATAAAACAAAACATCCTCTGTAGCACCTTTAAGACCAATACAAAGAAAGGATTTTTAGAAATCTTGGCCAACTGAAAAGTATGAACATGAAAAGTATGAGCATGTACAGCACTCAATACTTAGTTGGGGCTCCTTTTGCCTGAATTACTGCAGCAATGCGGCGTGGCATGAAAAAGTGGCATGGAGTCGATCAGTCTGTGGCACTGCTCAGGTGTTATGAGAGCCCAGGTTGCTCTGATAGTGGCCTTCAGCTCTTCTGCATTGTTGGGTCTGGCATATCGCATCTTCCTCTTCACAATACCCCATAGATTTTCTATGGGGTTAAGGTCAGGCGAGTTTACTGGCCAATTAAGAACAGGGATACCATGTGTATATATATATATACAGCTGGAGTGCCCGTGAATGCCACCAGGGGGCACTGCACCAAGGACTTTCACTATTTCAACAAGGACTTCATTTCCCATCATCCTTTGCCCGGACTTAAACCAGGTACTGGTAGCTTTGGCACTGTGAGCAGGTGCCAAGTCCTGTTGGAAAATGAAATCTGCATCTCCATAAAGTTGGTAAGCAGCAGGAAGCATGAAGTGCTCTAAAACTTCCTTGTATACGGCTGCGTTGACCTTGGACCTCAGAAAACACAGTGGACCAACACCAGCAGATGACATGGCACCCCAAACCATCACTGACTGTGGAAACTTTACACTGGACCTCAACCAACGTGGATTGTGTGCCTCTCCTCTCTTCCTCCATACTCAGGGACCCTGATTTCCAAAGGAAATGCAAAATTTACTTTCATCAGAGAACATAACTTTGGACCACTAAGCAGCACTCCAGTCCTTTTTGTCTTTAGCCCAGGCGAGACGCTTCTGACGCTGTCTGTTGTTCAAGAGTGAACCAGCCTCTTTTGCAATGACCTTTTGTGTCTTGCCCTCTTTGTGCAAGGTGTCAATGGTCGTCTTTTGGACAACTGTCAAGTCAGCAGTCTTCCCCATGATTGTGTAGCCTACAGAACTAGACTGAGAGACCATTTAAAGGCCTTTGCAGGTGTTTTGAGTTAATTAGCTGATTAGAGTGTGGCACAGGTGTCTTCAATATTGAACCTTTTCACAATATTCTAATTTTCTGAGATACTGAATTTGGGATTTTCCTTAGTTGTCAGTTATAATCATCAAAATTAAAAGAAATAAACATTTGAAATATATCAGTCTGTGTGTAATGAATGAATATAATATGCAAGTTTCACTTTTTGAATGGAATTAGTGAAATAAATCAACTTTTTGATGATATTCTAATTATATGACCAGCACCTGTACATATATCTCCAGCTGGAGTGCCCGTGAATGCCACCAGGGGGCACTGCACCAAGGACTTTCACTATTTCAACAAGGACTTCATTTCCCATCATCCTTTGCCCGGACTAATCTACCATTATTGTTTTTCAGCTGTGTCTCATTTTGTATTATTACCCTCATCAGTTCTGCCATTAAAAGCCAGGTCAACTCAGTCACTCTTTGCTAGCTCTTGTTGATGTCAAATGCTTCTCTCCGTAGTCTATTTCCCTTGTATCTTGTTTTTTTTCTCCTCAGCCTGGTTTCCTGAATTTCTGGATATATTTGGATTATGATTTATGGATTACCCTTTGAATAAAAAACACTGCAAGTGGATCCTCATCCTTCGTGTCCTGTGCAGTTTGTGACATCAATAAACAGAATCCTTGCTTATCTTTCTTCACATTTACTCATAATTTATCCGGCTTTTTGCATATTTGCGGTGTAAAGGTCATTGCTTGTAAATGTCATATCATATATTGCCAAATGTACCATCAAGTTTATACTGAATAGATTTAGGACTATAAAGGTATGACACATGCTGAATTTGGAACCACATACTAGTATACTACTTGTACTGCTTTTACCATATCCTTCTATGGCAGAAAAAGTAAGAGTTGTATGCGGTTCTGAATTCAGCTTTCTGTGACCATTTGACATTTTCCCCCTTAAATGCTGAAACAACTGTTTATATGGCATAGCATACTACTCTTACTATAATAATGTGCTGTGTTTCTGTGACTATCCGAATCACGTAAATATATAAGGCACGCAATTTGCTATCTGTTGTTGCTACATATGCACCTAGCCACCATAGACTTATGGATATATTATTATGGCTGCATCCAAAATAGCATACTTCCCTGCTACTTAATTTTGATAACGGCTTGTCTTGAAAAATGAAGACAATTTGACGTTCCTCGTAGTCGTCACACTGCAGGACTGTGCATCTTCTGACACTGCCATAATTTCGTCGGGGGTAAAATTTGATTGCAATGGTCATTAATCAGCTGTCGGTGAACATGTCAAACTAGCAATCAAAGACTACAGATTTTAGGCTAGNATATTATAAAATAGTAAAACTAAAAAATATTCAGACATTTTTGATATATTTTTACTAGTGGCAAAATAAAGTAAACTGACACATTATACCCAAAAATTCTTCATACAGTGGACTACCAGTAAAATTGATGATAAATTTGGAACCAAAAATTATTCAGACACTTTGACCTGAACATGTTTTGCTTAAGTGTTATCTGACATAAAGATTTTTTTTTTTCTGACAGTTTAACTCTGAAATCTTGTTATATTTTATTACCTTTTTTTTAAACTATAGTTTAACTATAGTTTAAACTATAAACTGTATTAATGAATGAAATGTTTAAGGAGTCTGAACAAAATATAGTGTGACTATATATATATATATATACACACACACACGAAGGTGAAGAGCCGAAACGTTTGTCATCTTATTTCCTGTGTACCATGATTAAAGTGCTTAAGAGTGCAGACCTCTATTTTATTCTTAAGTGGAAATAACTACTATTTAAGATAACATTAAATGTGTTTCCATTTATATAGACTATAACTATAGCTATAGTGAGCTATTACCACATGTATTTTGATTTAATTGAAGTGGATTTAATTATTGTAGAGTTAACAAAAGTTATCATGAGCATTGTAATGTTTAAAGCGGATTTAATAACAAATGTCAGTAGACCAGGAAGATTTTAAAACAAGCGGTTCATTCATAAATCCATATGATCTTACCCTCATGCTGTGGAAATACAAACCGGAAGACAGAACACAACAAACGCAGCACTAAAAAGAGCTGGGGCTACATAGTTGCATCTGAAACTGAATATTTCTCTGCTATATAGCATGCAAAAAACAGTAAGCTAACAGAGTAGCATGTCCGAATACATAGTATTAGAAAACCAATAGGCGAAAAGTCCCCAGATGACCTACTACTTCTGCCGAGATTCTGAAGTATGCATCCTTTGGACACTTCAGTATCCCATGAGGCACAGGAGAGGATGACTGGAGGTGAACCGATGCAACTGACTCTTGTAGGTCACATGATAATGACAATATGGTGGATGTAGTACGTCCGTATTACATTCATACTACACACATTCGTACTATATATAACATGCTTTTTTAACAGTCGCAAAGTAAGTTTAAATTCAAATGTAGTATCTACTCAGACAGTATGCGATTTTGGACACACCAACCTTATTATTGGGAAATACGAGGGTCGTGGCTGTACCATTGGAGAAAGCGTAGCGGCTAACTTGGATTATGTGTGCCTTGATAACCAATCACATTACAGCCTTGTGCCACAGTCAATCACTGTTTGCAGATACCATAGAAATGAATGAGAAGTGCCACAAACTAAATCATACCTGTCATGCTATTGTCCGTGACTTCTCTTATAAAACAGCACTTTTTTTCGGTGTAAACTCTAAAAATAGATCAAACCAAAACAAATGTTTAAGAGCAAACCTGTTGAAGATTAGCTGATGGGCTGTCGACTCATTAAATGAGAAGCTATTTCGTCACAAAAGGTTTATTCAGTGTAGTTTAAAAAAAATTGATGTCAAAATGGATGTGAATTACGCACACCCATAGCGAACTAGATTAGATTAGATGGGGTGTGAGTGTGCGCAGTGTTCGTTGTATAACAAAATGTCAAAGTATCGTCAAATTATGTTTACCAGGCTTTATTTTACTCATAATTTGAAAAACCCCATCATAAAACTCCATAGGAAAATGTCAAAGGAACCAGCGGCGAATTAGGCTTCCAGGTTCTGAAGTCATACCTGCACAACTCTATTGGCCGTGACTCTGTTAAGACTGTATAGGCTCCGCCCTCACTTCCGCCCTGTGGCTGCTGTCCTAAAACTGCTTTTGTGTTCTAAACAGTTAAAACACACGACATGTAAATTTTCAAGTAGGTGTACTCCATCGTCAGACATTTATATTATAAATATTTTTAGGAAATAATATAAGTAATTATATTCAAAAGTGATATTTCACTAGTCTCATGTCCAGTAAAAGGGGTCTAGCGACACACCTTAATGTGACCTTTTCTCAGCACCAAATTTTGGGTACACTGGGTGTGTTTATATTTACCTGTTATTAAATGAACTAAGCTGCCATCTAGTGACAGAGTGTTTAACAGCTGAAAAAAGCAATGAATCTCCCCACTTCCCTGCAGTGTTCCCTCTCTAATTTAACCACACCATTATCTGAATCAATCACCTTAACTAATTAAGGTTTTTGGGTTTAGAAAATTACAGTTAAGTGTGTTCGAGCAAAGTCAGAACTAAACTAGAAAATCTCCAGAATCCAGAATGAGGAACCCTGCTCTAGAATTTTATTGCATGGTGTAGCATTAATTTTATTTCCCAGCAGAAATTACTGGAATAGAAGGTGTCCACATACTGTACTTTTGATTATACTATGTCAGTATCTCTAGTTAAGTACAACACTGTACAAACCTCTCTCTCTATCATGGGAAAAAGTGTCCCAATCAACCTGAATTCACCTCTAATGTAATTAGAAATTAACCTGTTATCTAACATTTTATATTGCATAATAAGGTATTTGTATTATATCTTTAGTTCAGATTTACTGTCTCATGGATGAGTTTCTTTAAGTGTATCTAATACAAAGTGCTTTGATGGAAAAAACAGTGATCATAAAAATCTGCCATGACAGAAGACATAGAGAGCCATATAAATGAACATAACGTGTTTACAATAGCATTTTTATGTTTACAGTAGAATTTATTGTATTAAATGTAATGCTTTAATGCCTAATTTATCTTTGTTGAGAATACCTGTAATGTAATATATATGTAAATAGATTTCAATAATTGTTTTAAGACAGAATTTATTACACATTGATTTGATTGAAGCATTTGTAAATCAATTTATGCCACACTGTTTTCATGTTATCAAAATTAAAATCAGTTTCAGGTGGGCAAATATTGTGCCTTAATAGAGTGAGTTCATTTATAACAATGAATGTGATCATATACAATATAACTAGACTTTTTTTTTTTTGTTGTTGTTACTTTCTCCCTCTGTCACTCATGCTGATTGGCAGAAACTGATGGGCTGGGTTTGTCTCTGCCTGCAAAAGAGAGATTTACATATTTGAGGCGAGGTCCTGTTTCAAGGCTAGCGCTGGACATAATAGATGCATCTCAGCCCCAAACACTGTAATCCAGGACTAATTAGAAAGGGTGCTGCAGTGTGAGGATGGGTATACAACTAACCATTACAACAGTCCAATTCATTTATTTGACTGCTGCAGTAGCAGTGGTGGAGATGATCACTCATTACGGCTATTTACAGCAAATCACAGCTGCAGGAAATAGCATAAAGATTTCCCACACACTGCCATACTAGTTAAAGGGAGTGAAAAAGGAAGCAATTGATTTCAAATTAATTGTTTGAAAGGTTTTCTCAATGGGAGCCATCTCTCCAAACAAGCTGAACATTTAGTATAAAATGTAATCATAATTAATTAAAGCCCTAACAAATTGCATACATCATAGTTAACATGGGCAGATAGTACAGCAGGAAATGTTATGAAACAAATTAGCTCCAACAATGAAAGAAAATGACCTCACATAACTAAATATTACGGTCGTTTCCGTGAGCCATATTTCTTAATGTATTCTCTAATTAATTTAATTCACACATTGTGCATAATTTGAAACAAGAAATGTCACTGGGTCAGATTTAACCATAGTCATGCTGGCTGTCGGTTTCAACAAGAGACGCATTAGCTAAACATGACCTCTATGCAAATGAAAGACCAACTGTTGTAATTTTAATTCCAAATCCCTAATTAGCATGTTATAAAGACACAACGCAAGATGTTCCGCTCAACTCAGGACATGCCAGAATCACTTTTGCGGGGTCTGAAAAGATCTCAATTAAGGGGGTTGTCTGCATTACAGGGCTCTTTTTCAAGATAATATGTTCAACCAGTAATTACATCTACCACTATTATACTCATTTGGAATAAACAGGTAGCATTTTGAGTCACTAATTTACCATTCTCTCCAGGTTATTTACATATATAATATATATATATATACATACACAGACACACACACACACATACATACATACACACTATTTTTATTTATTTATTTCATTTTTCAATTCCATAGGGTAGCCTATATCTCCTAATAAGCTATGTGTAAAATAGTAGGAATTATCCCGCACTATTGACAAAGTAATGTAGGCTACATAGCCTACTAATACCTAAATATACCATGCCATTGCCATGGTAATCCAAAACTGCCACAGTAATCCAAAACATCAACAACAACAAAAAGAAGGGGAAAAAAGTAAGTAATAAGTATGTCTAAACCACACCCTGATCAGGAATTCATTTCTGAAAGCGTTCAAAATATCGCTCAAAATATTGACACGTCGCCACATAAGTGTATGTAGCCTACGTGTAAAACAGGGCTGGTCTGATGTGCAGGACGCTAGCAGGAACTAGGCTTACAAGGAGGATGTCCTTAACCCAGTGGAACACATGAACATGTATATGTATATGTGTGCTCAGAAGTGGCACCAGATAATTGTCGAATCGAACCTTTAAGAATATCGAAACGAGTGCCAAGAACATTCATTTGAGAAGACCGGAGCAGCACGTGTGTGATGACAAACTTCGCGACGACGATCTCACTAGGAAGTTTCACGAGACTATTTCAGCGTTCTTTGAAACGAAATATCTAATATGGATTTGCTGTGGATCTAATATGCCTTTGAGTGCAAAACTGCGGAAGTTTGCCAGGACAGAGTTTTTAGTTAATAGGCTACTGCAGAAATGTTGCCACGCAGTCGGTTTTGATTTCGGGATGTTTACTGAAGTAGTGCCCCTCTATGGCTAAATTCTCACACTCAGTGCTTGGCAATGACAACAATTACTAACATGTTTTGGTGCTCTTAAATTTACACCACCAGTCACAAGTGGAATAAACATCGTCTGTATGGCCAGGTAAACTACAATCAAATCCCGTTTCTATTATCGCGATAACTTCAATAACGCCTGTAACCATAGCGACAGAGTTGTTTCACTTTAATTCTGCTAACTTTTGCGGCTTCACTGCTATGTTGTTAAAAACGTTGGTTCCAATTGATCCCGTTCCTTTTGTTTAATATTTCTATCTTGGCCCACATACCTAACAGAAAACATAATAATTTAGTTGCGACTTAAGTCTGCTTAAGAATGTGGAGTCAGTCTATTTCAGTACTGAACTGTGTGAATATTTAAAAAAAAAATGAAGTTTAGGAAGTATTTCAGAGGCAGTGGGAGGGTCCTTGCGTTTGTGTTTATTGCATCTGTAATCTGGCTCCTCTTTGACATGGCAGCACTGCGGATATCCATCAATGATGTGAATCAGGATCTCAAAGAGAGAGAGATTGTACTAAACCAGGGAAGGAGGAAAGGCAATGTAGAGGGTGTCTTGAAACATCCTCTGCAAAAAGTAAACATAGACAAGAGGGAGTTTTTTAAAAACAGAAACAGGTTTGAAAGAAAATTTGATGAGGTTTACAGAAAGTTGCCAAAGTTTAGGACAGAAACCCAAGCTCTGCTAAAACATGACAAACATTTGAATCCAATGTTAGTGGCTGGGAAGTCTTTTGTGGAACAAAAGGAGGTAATTCATCAAAGCAAAGAGAATCAAACTGTGAAATCACTTGTGAAAGGAACAATTATTAGCATCTCCCCCAAAGTAAATGAGACAAAAACTGTTATTAACGGCAAAGTGAACAGTATAACTGCAAAGATGAACAAAATAAATGCTGCTGTTAATGGACAGACAGAAGCAAATCTAGATGTTAAAGCACTGCCTGCTGTCCAGAAGAAAATGTATCCTCCTGCGCTCAAAGAAAACACTGTGGTGAAAATACGTCATACCAATGACACACTATTGATGTCACATAATGAAGTACATGTAGATGTGGGTTTACAAAAGAACTTGAGTAATGATTTGCTCAAACCAGCAGAGACTGATAAACCGAAAAATATTATTGACAATAGAGAGAACCATGTCAATACTTTCAACAAAACTAAACCAGATATTACTCAAAAAGCAGCAGAAGTGGTACTGCGCTCTACTAGTGTGTGGGCGAGGAGGTCAGGTGGGCTTCATAAGGTTATGGCCCTAGATGTGACAGACATGCCCAGAGATCTGCAGGCCATGGGACAGTTTGGACAGCCTGCAAGAGTTCCCAGAGATAAAGAACTGGAGAGTCGAAGACGCTGGAGTGAAGGATATTTTAATGTATTCCTGAGTGAACAGATACCAATAGATAGAGCCATTCCAGACACCAGACCCCAAACGTGAGTTTGAACCATAGAATCATTTTGTTGTATTCAGGCAGGTCAAATTTTATGTTATGGAAAGAACATGTTCCACTGATATATGTGTAACACCTCCAAACCCTGTATTGTTTAGATGTTCAGAAAATCTTGTTCATGATGACCTGCCCAATACAAGCGTGATCTTCTGCTTTGTGGATGAGGTTTGGTCAACTCTGCTGCGCTCGGTACACAGTGTGCTCAACAGGTCTCCTCCACATCTGCTGAAAGAGATCATTCTGGTGGATGACTGCAGCACCAAAGGTCTGAGGGAACAATTCTGTGCTGATTTACTTACATTTTAAAGAAATTATGTGAATCATATGAGCTCAGTGACAGGGTTTTTATCTAATAGTTAAAAGCTTTTGATCTTACACATAGTATTATGGTCACAAGTGATCAGCACTAAATACAGAGGTAAACAGACTTGTGTTTCACAGTTATCCATACAGTAACTGGTTAATTCTTTAATAAGGAACTCCTTTGACTACTTGAAATCTTGAAAATTGAAACTTATTAAACAATGCTTAATCTATGATAAAACATCACAAGTCCTGGGATAAAAATATAAGCATGGATTTGATCAAAATGTTAGAAAAGCCTCAGACATATATTCTGATTTATAGGCCTGGTTTCACAGACTGGTCTTAAATTAAGCCAGGATTAGGGCTTAGTTTAAAAAGGACATTTAAGTAGCTTTCATAAATGTGCCTTAGAATAATAAAACATTACTGGTGTGCATCTTTAGACAAAACAAAGGCACTGACATATTTTAAGATATGTCAGTGCAAGTTGCTTTCAGTTAAAATTAGTCTGGGATAAAGTTTAAACCTTGTCTGTGCAAAATTTAAGCATTTTTGCTTTAAAATTGTCATAGAAGACAGAAAAGTACCTCTAATTAAAGAAGCAATTGAAGGTATGTTAGTTCTCACATTTCTGTGGTTTTGTTTCTCTATGAGGGATTCTGTTTGTGTTCTAGACTACCTGAAGGAGCAGTTGGATGTTTATATGTCTCAGTTCCCTAAAGTACGTATCATCCGTCTGAAAGAGAGACAGGGCCTCATCAGAGCCAGGATGGCAGGGGCCTCTGCTGCTACAGGTACTGTACACTCGCATTCAGTTCAATTCAGTTTACTGAGAAAGTTTCAATACATACAGTAGCAGTATGGGTAGGGACTGTCCTTGGATTTGTGCTTAATTTAATCGGTTTGGAATACATGGAAAGCTGTTATCTCTGCTATAAACAATACATTTTGTTTTAGTGTTTGGCTGTAATAGTTGTTTCAGCAGATTTTGTTTCATCTGCAGGTGAAGTGTTAACATTCCTGGACTCTCACATTGAGTGTAACGTGGGATGGCTGGAGCCACTGTTAGAAAGAGTTTACCTGGACCGCAAAAAAGTAGTCTGTCCTGTTATTGAGGTCATCAGCGATAAGGACATGAGGTAATGAAGTATATTCAGTCATGCAATTAAAAAACTGTTGAGCTCCCCTTTTGTACAAGGCACTTCAAAGAATACCATGGTGTAACAGTAGGGTACAACGGGGATTTTATTTTCTTCTAAACCACTAGATGGCACAAAAACTTATATCATATAATAAAATATCATTTATTGTTACTAGTGTAAATCTATATTAAATTATTTTTAGATCTCCTTTAATGCTTTCACAATCTTTACTTTTTAAAATAATTTTGTTTCTGTAGTTTTTTAATATATTTTTATATTAACATTTTAATGACAGTATATATAAAATAATTCATTTTATTGAACAAAAATTAATTCTTCTATTTAACAAAATAAACAGAAAATAGTAAAACCTTTGCTAAAGTGATTGTTTTGAACAAGTACTAACTTAGACGTTATTAAAAACATTATTTTAGCTAAAGTATTTGTGCAAATACTTTGTGCCTTTTGCCACATTCTGGTGAGCCTTTTTCCCTGTGTGTGGGGTAAAAGGCCCCCCTCGCCACCTTATACATTTATACGATTTTTGAACAAAATAAACCTCTTTTATGATTTATTTTCACTCAAAATATGTTGGTTCATAAATGTTCAATACCAACGTAGATATTTTTTCTGCAATCATACATTATGGGCGTAGTGAAAAGCTAATTTTTTTCTTAAGGTGTGCCTTTAGCACCGTTGTACACTACATAGTACATGTAACATAGTACATGTCCATGCCCTCATGAGACTAAATTCATCCACTGAAATGTATTTATTTTTTGTTGGTTTTGTTGCAGTTATATGCTTGTTGATAACTTCCAAAGAGGCATTTTCAGATGGCCACTGGTGTTTGGCTGGAGTGCTCTACCTGAGGAATATATTAGAAAGAACCAGGTCAAGGATTCAGACCCTATAAGGTAACGTCAGCATAAACAATATATATACATTGCAAATAAGCCATCTAAACGTCACAAATCTTGGTATACATGGACAACAGGACATTCTGAGTAAACATGACAAATTTGTGATGAATTTCCATTGCTCAGTGGGGCTAACAGCAGTTTCTAATCTATCCAGTGGGAATGACAGAGATCAAGGCCGTAATACTAATGTTGTCCACCAGAGAGAGCCACAGGATAAGAAAACATTTACGTCTCATTGATTTAGTTTGATAATTAAAAATAATTAGTTTGTAAAAATTGTGATTTTCAAAAAGCCTATAGACAATTAAATGTTACCTTAATTTATATATATCCTAATAAAATTTAAAACATATTTGTCAGTTGCCATTAGTTGCCAGACATGACTGAATGTGTTGCTGTCCAATTCAATGAAGAGACAATATTATTTGTCTTTTTTAACATAATACGTTGAATAATATTTCCCTAAAGGGATGATATGGCCATGCATCACCAGTTTACATAAGTCGTTGGTGCTTCTACCCTGATAATCGCCACTTCCTGATATATTTTTAATTTTGTGATTTTATCATTTTTATATGTAGATAATAATATAATAATATTTCTGTGCCCTTTCTCTCTGTGCTGTAAACAACTGATTCACATTAAGAGCTGAACAAACTTATCCTGTTTAATTGGTCAGCAGATCCTCATTCACAGAAGAGATTCAGTTTTGTGTCCCAGTCCAAGTTCTATCATTTTGTTCAACAATAAGATCACCCAGCTCATCTCAGTTCATGAAAAAAAGAAAGTTGTACACATAAAAAAAGATCATTCAAAGTAATTTATTCTTTAATAAATGAAACATATTATGTCCCGGTTTCACAGACAGGCCTTAGACTAAGCCAGGATTAGGCCTTAGTTCAATTAGGGCATTTAAGTAGCTTTTATAAACATGCCCTAAGAAAAAAAAACATTACTGGTGTGCATCTTGAGACAAAACAATAGCACTGGCATATTTTAAGATCAGTTGAAATGGCTACAATATGCATTTTAGTCTGGGACTAGCTTAAGCCTTGTCTGTGAAACCGGGGGATTGTATAATTGTTTTTTAATGTTCATGCAGATACTACACTCTTACAAATTAACTATTAAGAATATTAGACATAGTAGTTTCAGTATCAGTTCTAATTATAGCTTATACTCAATTATGTTGTAATATGTAAGTAATTATATTAGTCTGAACTGCAGTTAATTGTGTTTTGTGGCAGTTAGCATATGTGATGTGTTTTTATTCTTGCACAGGTGTCCTGTTATGGCAGGGGGTCTTTTCTCTATAGATAAGAGCTATTTCTATGAGCTGGGGGCATATGACCCAGGCCTGGATGTCTGGGGTGGGGAAAACATGGAAATCTCTTTCAAGGTAAATTAGCAAAGGTTTATTAACAGAGACCAATTTTTTATTTATTTTTTTTTAATAAAAAAGTGTATTTTATGGCATTTTTGGCTGCTTTCTCTCCTTTTTTTCTTTGCATGCATACTTACCCCCATTTCATCCAAGACGCTTATGTCTTTCTTTTTTCAGTCGAAAAAAAATTAATGTTTTTGAAGAAAACATTCCAGGATTTTTCTCCATATAGTGGACTTCACCGGGGTACAGTGGGTCGAAGGTCTAAATTGCAGTTTCACTGCAGCTTCAAAGGGCTCTGCACGATCCCAGCTGATGAATAAGGCTCTTATCTAGCAAAACGATCTGTCATTTTATAAAAAATAATAATAATAATTATATACTTTTTAACCACAAATGTTTGTCTTGCATTATGTAATGTCTGCATGTCTGCATTATGTAATCACATTGGAAAGGTCACATGTGACGTATAGAGCAAAAAACTTCCATCTCATTTTCTCCTCCAACTTCAAAATCATTCGACATCATTGTATTACCTTTTTTTGTAAAGACAGTTTGACTTAGTCTTTGCACGTTCGCTTTGTAGACACGGATCGGTACCTCCGCCTACTGTACGTCATGCATGACCTTTCCAACGTGATTACGTAATGCGTGGCGCATCGCAGAGCAGTACAAGATAGGCATTTGTGGTTAAAAGGTATATAAATATTTAATTAGAAAATAATATTTTTTTTTAGAAAATGGCCGATCGTTTCACTAGACATGACCCTTATTCCTCGGCTGGGATTGTGTAGAGCCCTTTGAAGCTGCATTGAAACTGCAGTTTGGACCTTCAACCCATTTTACCCTGGTGAAGTCAAATATGGAGAAAAATCCTGGAATGTTTTCCTCAAAAACCTTAATTTCTTTTCGACTGAAGAAAGTAAATTATCAGGAAATGTTAATTCTGAAGTGAACTAATCTTTAATGAAAAACAGAAATATGACTATGTTTGAACTAAAACTGGGGTTGGGGGGTAATCCTTTTTAAGTTTTATTGAGCTATACTCAAATAATTGTATAGTCTGCCTAGTGGCAGGTAATGTGTTATTTGTGCTGTAGATCTGGATGTGTGGTGGCGAGATTGAAATCATCCCCTGCTCACGTGTCGGCCACATCTTCCGCGGCGATAATCCTTACAAGTTCCCTAAAGACCGTGTGAAGACAGTAGAGAGAAACTTGGCCAGGGTTGTAGAGGTGTGGCTGGATGAATATAAAGAGCTCTTTTATGGCCATGGCTACCACCACCTGCTGGACAAAAGTGTGACTGATATAGGAAATCTGACCGAACAGATTCAGCTGAGAGAAAAACTCAAGTGTAAAAGCTTTAAGTGGTACTTGGAAAATGTCTACCCAGACCTAGACGCCCCTCTGGTCAAAGCTGAAGGAGTGGTAGGTAGAGAATATATAAACTTCAGGGAATATTTATTATAGAGGATATATTATTTGCTGAATACGCCTAATTCTTCTGTCACTAATCTTGAAGAAATTCTACTTGTATTGTTGGTTAGTTGTATTGTTTTCTGTTTAGACATTTTCCTTTCCTTTTTCAGATTTTCAATGCTGGAGCCAGAAAATGTTTGGTATTTCAAAATGGTATATTTTTTTTGGATAAATGTGATGTCACAAATAAGGTAAATCCAAATCAGATGTATTATTCACATGGATATTCTATTCTGCTATATAATCTTTCATCATAAAAGCACTGCTTATTTCTGCTTTCTCATGCCTCACAGTGTCAGCAGTTTAGCTACACCTGGTTAAGGATGCTTCGACAGAACACTTCCTGTTTGGCTCCTCAGGAAACACAGATTATCATGGAACCATGTGACAACACTAAGCCACATCTCCGCTGGATGCACAAGTCTGGTAAAGTTTTGGTAAGTCCTGGGCAAAATACAATCTCCAGGTATAGTATCATTGATACCCTTTAGCCATGACTTATTCACCATACAGCACTAGTCTTGAGTATCTTGCTTTTATAAAACGGTTACCACACAATACAAATATTAAAGCCAAAAATATGTATCAATGCTACTTTCATCTAAAGTAAAATCTCTAAATGCTTTTCTTCTGCTGGAAAAAAAAAAAAAAGTCTCTGACCCTGAACAGCAAAAGAATGTTCCTGGGTGTAGTATGCATAATCTCGTGGAGCTCAAATAAAAACAGACTAGGAACCGTTCTCATGCACTGTCATTATTTTTTTTTAAACACAGTATGTGATATTTCCTCATACAAATACAGCTGTTTATCTCTCAACATGAGAAATATCACTGTCCTTGTTTACAACATTGTTTCAGTCTCTTGCGATATAAAAGACTTTGCTACTGACTCACTGAAAAAAAGACTAATCTTTGGAGTTCACCATCTAATGGAGTAATAATGTAACTTTCACTGAAGTCAAAATCACAATCACTAACAGACCTTTTCTTAAAGCTGCAGTCCAACATTTGGTTAAAAATTATCCAAAATCAATTTTTGATTAAGTACATAACCAGCCAGTGTTCAAAACTATCTCCTTAAAGGATTAGTCCACTTTTAAATAAACTTTTCCTGATTCCTTATTTCCTATTGTACAAACTTCTTGTATTTTTATAATGGATAATATTGTTCATTTAAATGTTATTGTTTAATAAATAATATTTAATTTTATATAAATAATATTTGGTATTAAAGCTGTAAGTTTTGCCTCTTTGTCGCCATCTCTGTTTGAAACCTGCAATTGCAGTTATTTGCAGAATTATCATCTTTACCTGTGTTGTGCATCGGCACAGCTCCTCAGCGCGGATGAATCTAATGACGCAAAGACGAACGGCTGCATGCTCGAATTTCCAGCGGAAACCCACCAGTACCGATTTTATTATAAAACATTATTACAAGCTTACTGTTGTGAATTGGACTAAGATTAAGATAAGGATTAGTCCCACTTTTAAATAAACTTTTCCTGATAATTTACTCACCCCCATGTCATCCAAGATGTTCATGTCCTTCTTTCGTCAGTCGAAAAGAAATTAAGGTTTTTGATGAAAACATTCCAGGATTTTTCTCCATATAGTGGACTTCAATGGCCTCCAGATGGTTGAAGGTCAAAATTACAGTTTCAGTGCAGCTTCAAAAGGCTTTAAACGATACCAGACGAGGAATATGGGTCTTATCTAGCGAAACGTACTTCCCGTTTCCGCATTCTTCAAAATGCTTTCACTGAATGTCCTATGCCTTTCCTATTCTACTTACGGAACGAACGCGCCGCCAGTTTCGTTTTTTTCCGTAAGTAGAATAGGGAAGGCGTAGGACATTCAGCGTAAGCGTTTTGAAGAATGCGGAAACGGGAAGTACGTTCAAGGCGATATTTTATGTTTATAAAGCATAAACGATTAAATTTTTTTGGAAAATGACAGGTCGTTTCGCTAGATAAGACCCTTATTCCTCGTCTGGTATCGTTTAAAGCCCTTTGAAGCTGCACTGAAACTGTCATTTTGACCTTCAACTGTCTGGAGGCCATTGAAGTCCACTATATGGAGAAAAATCCTGGAATGTTTTCATCAAAAACCTTCATTTCTTTTCGACTCGCGAAAGAAAGACATGAACATCTTGGATGACATGGGGGTGAGTAAATTATCAGTATAAATAAACTGCAAAAGTTTATTTAAAAGTGGGATTAATCCTTTAACTTAGTCTGATTCACAACAGTAAGCTTGTAATAATGTTTTATAATAAAATCGGTACTGGTGGGTTTCCGCTGGAAACTCGAGCATGCAGCCGTTCGTCTTTGCGTCATTAGATTAATCCGCGCTGAGGAGCTGTGCCGATGCACAACACAGATAAAGATGATAATTCTGCAAATAACTGCAATTGCAGGTTTCAAACATAGATGGCGACAAAGAGGCAAAACTTACAGCTTTAATACCAAATATTATTTATATAAAATTAAATATTATTTATTAAACAATAACATTTAAATGAACAATATTATCCATTATAAAAATACAAGAAGTTTGTACAATAGGAAATAAACAAAGGATTATGTTGCTAAGGGTGTTGCGCAGTGATACACAAAACCTACGGGTAAAGCAGTCATAGTCGTGCTTTAATGTGAATAAAACACAGCTATTGACCAATCAGAACCAAGGGCTGGAACTAACCGTTTTATAAAGTAGAGTATTATAAGAGAGATATCGACTAAGCAAGTGTATTACCTGCATCTTTTCACATCAGTCTTATATCCATAATAAAAATCAGTTTGATTGTCCGCTAAAATCATATCTTTGACTTAGTTTCCTTTTAACAGTTAAGGCGATTTCCCATGACAGCGCTAGTCAATGCATTTGTGGGTTGTGTCTTATAAGGTGTTGTTTAAAGTAAAAATAACGTCTTTGTTTATAACCTTGTTTCAATTCCTTTCTCCAAGTACACCTGGCTGCAGCCTGCAGAACAGGGCGGGGCTGCATGTGTCGCTCCGCCACATACCTACTCTGATAGGTCTTTCATACATGATAGGATATGTGTTCGTAGTTTGTGTAGAACAGAGTATTAATTAAATTAAATGATTCATGAAATGTGATTACTTCATATCACTACAGCATGAGAAAGGAAATGAAAAAGATGTATCCGTCTCGTTTAAATTTAAATAGCATGGCAAGACACACTTATAGTTACAGGTGTTATTGGTTTTTATAAGCCATTTAGAGTGCAGTTGTATGATAAATAAATAACACTATAATGTGCCTTGTTAACTTAGTTTTTTTTTTTTCCTTTCCTGCTCAAATAAGCCAAGATCCGGGAGTAATATGATATTGTGAGATCAACTCTGTCCTAGTAATTCACAAATAATTTTGTCTGTACATTATAATGAAGAAAACACATTTCCTATTATTTATGCCTATGAAAAATGACTGAGCCAATCAGAGGTGCGTTTCCCAACAGTATCGTTAGTCAAATAGCATCGCACTTTCCGTCGTTACTAACATAGTTCAACGATTTGGTGTTTCCCGAAACCATAGTTCAAATGAACATTTGCAAACTGCATAACAAACTTGCGTGGTTGGAACGACAGCTCTCGAGCTGTGGTTAGAAGCATAGTTTCTTGTTTTTATGACATGTGGACTTTATAAATCGTTAACTTTAGCAAAATAAGCAAGCTGGCATTAAGTACAATGTATATATTTTATTTTGAATACACTGCGTTCCAAATTATTATGCAAATGACATATCAGTAAGATTTCAGTACAATACACATTCAGATTTTAGTTTTTCTAAGAAAATGTTTGTTTGTTTATTTATCCATGTCTTTTTAGATAACTGGTATCAATATCAGACAAAATAATTTGCCAGATCTATGGAAACCCTACTTAGAGGTTGTTCCACATTATTAAGCAAGTCACAGTTCTCATGCAATATGGGAGGAAGAAAGATCTTTCTGAAGATGAAAAGCATTAAATGGTGCAATGTTGTGCAAAAGGCATGAAAACAACTAATATTGTGTGAAAACTGAATGGAGATTATCATATTATCATAAGATTTGTGAGTGATTTAGAGCACAGCAGAACTCGGTCAGATAAAGGCTTATTAAGGAAAGTTCCTGTCAAAAAAATTTATTGTATTAAAAGGGCAGCTATAAAAAAGCCAGTGTTGAGCAGCAAACAGGTATTTGAAGCTGCTGGTGTCTCTGGAGTCTCAAGAAGCTCTCCATGCAGGCTGGCAGTTGTGCGTAAAGATGCATTTTAGCCACTCCAAACCAAACCTCATAAAGAGAAATATCTACAGTGGGTGTAAAAATACATTTTCAAACAGTTTTATTGCCGTGGTATTTTTTTGCAGCATGGGATAGTGCATAGTGCATTGTACAATAGTGCATTGTACTATGCACTATCCTCCTTTTTAGACGATAGCTGAAAATGGCCAGTTAAGAACTCCACATATCTTGCAAAAGTCATTTTAATACCCTCAGAGTATACCCTCAGAGGGACTTTCATAGTTACCACCATTTCATAGGGACCTTCCATCTCACGTCCCAATATTCCAGCCCAAATCATCACCCGCCAGCTCTTTGCTGATGTCACAGTCTTGTTGGAACATGGTGGCCATTCACCAACCATCCAGAAATCCATCCATTTAGACCATCCACTGTAGTAGTCAGTGAATAAAACTATTTAAAAATGAGTCTTCATGTATTTCTGAACCCACTGTAAATGTTTTGTCTTTGTGATGTTTAATTAGTGGTGGCTAAAATGCATCTTTACGTATGTGGCATCTTATCTAGAGAAACCATCACTCATTTTCAAAAAAAAAAAAAAAAAAAAATTTATAAAGTTTGAACTAAATTGCCATATACAATATGCTAGTGCAAGTATATAACAATTAGTTCAAACTTTGACCTGTGGAGGGCAGTAATACACTTAGCAGTGTCTACACTGCCGGAATTCTAATAGAGAAGAAGAAGAAGCGAGCTAGTTCAAGATGAGCATTTATAACTATATGTATAACATTTTAATTTTTTTTAGAAAATGAGCAATGGTTTCTCTAGATAAGACCCTTATTTCTCGTCTGGGATCATATAGAACGCTTTGAAGCCGCAATGAAACTGTAATTTTGACCTTCAACCGTTTGGAGGCCATTGAAGTCCACTATATGGAGAAAAATCCTGGAATGTTTTCATCAAAAACCTTAATTTCTTTTCGACTGAAGAGAGAAGGACATGGACATCTTGGATGACATGGGGGTGAGTAAATTATCAGGAAATTTTTATTTGAAAGTGAACTAATCCTTTAAAGAAGATATTACTCCACCTGCATGACATCATTCACCAAATGTGGCTGAACGACAGGTTTGCGACAATACGGTTTCGGGAAACAGTTGTTACTAGCTAGTTGATTTCTTCAACGATGCATCATACTATGGTGGTGAATCAGCGAGTTACGTCGTTGTACGGGAAACGCACCCCAGAGTAAGTATGGGGCGGAGCGACACGTGTAGCCCCACCACATTCTGTAGGCTGCAGCCAGGTCCTTCTCCCTTTCAGTATAAATGTCTTTGCTATACACTCAATCATAAAGACAGTCTTTGTTGCCATATAATGGCATAATAATGTAATGATATTTCATGGCATATTTAAATGTGTTTCTGGGGGTGAATTACAGTGTAAAGCATGCCATTTCCTGTTGCCAGCAGGTGGCACTATGACTGTAACTGAATATTGCCTTGTAGATGTCTTCAGGTCAGGACTTTAATAAAACGTGAAGTTTGGGGCAGATCGGACATTGTATGCCCGAGTTACAACAACTTCCTGTTTCATGGCGAAACATCGATTTTTGTCAGGCCGCCACATACACGCTCTTCAACGAAAACTCAAGATCTTCGCAATTTAACGTCACAAAGGCCTTTAGATTAGAGTGACCAAGTATGATGTTTATTTGATAAAATCTCTAGGAAGAGTTCGTTAAAGTACAACATACAATTAAAGCTGCAAGCAGCGATGAAAGGGCCCTTGCACCCAGGCCCACCACCACCCGTTGAATTTAGGAAAACGGTGAACAGTGGGCGACATGCATGTAAGCGAGTGAATACAGGAGAATTGCCAAAAACTGCCAAAATTTTGCAAAGAAAATTCAAAATATCTCACTTCCTGTTGCGTTTACAGATTTTGCACCCAGATCTATTTTGTAGGTATTGGGCTGTTACATCTGTCTACCGAATTACATACCTGTACGTGAAACATAGCACGAAGGGCGCTCAATTAAAATTTAGTAGGTGGCGCTATGGAACCATTTCACCACACCTAATTCTAAAACCCATATCAGATGTAAATTTTCACGACTTCTGATGCGTGTGCAAAGTTTAATTAGTTTTCAAGCACGTTTAGGCTCTCAAAAATGCGATTCATTTCGGAGAAGAAGAAGAATTGGCCGAGCAATTACAATAGGGTCCTCACAGCATCGGTGCTCGGGCACTAAAAATGGCAAAAACTGCAAAAAATTTTCAGAGAAAATTCTAAGTATCTCACTTCCTGTTGGGTTTTCAGATTTTGCACCCAGGGACTTTTTTGTAGGTATTGGGCTGTTACATGTGTTTACCGAATTTCACAGTTGTACGTGAAACATAGTGTGAAGGGCGCTTTGATGGAAATTTTGTAGGTGGTGCTATCAAGTCTGATTCTGAAGCACATATCAGACGTAAATTTTCACCACTTCTTACGCGTGTGCAAAGTTTCATTA
The DNA here is from genome assembly GCA_003731715.1 of Anabarilius grahami. Taxonomy (NCBI): domain Eukaryota; kingdom Metazoa; phylum Chordata; class Actinopteri; order Cypriniformes; family Xenocyprididae; genus Anabarilius; species Anabarilius grahami. The sequence goes on from RJVU01075378.1 coordinate 2,689,844, forward strand.
GTTTTCAAGCATGTTTAGGCCCTCAAAAATGCAATTCATTTCGGAGAAGTGGATCGCCATCTGTGCTTGGGCCCTAATAAATAAAATATAAAGTTTAGAAACTTAACATTGCCCAAAGATCTCCCGTTTGATATACCCAAAATGAATCATAGCTATATTATAACCATATACCATGTTTAAAGGGATAGTTCACCCAAAAATGAAAATTCTGTCATCATTTACTCACCCTCAAGTTGTTCCAAATCTGTGTGATTTTGAAGATATTTTGAAGAATGTGGGTAACCAAACAGTTAACGGGCACCATTGACGTTTATAGTATGGAAAAAAAAATTATATTGTGGAAGTCAATCGGGCCATTAAATGTTCAAAATGGAAAATAGACTTTGTTTTATTTAAATGTACAAATATTTGTATGAACAAAAAAAGATTCAACAACTTAAATATAAACTGAAATATATTCTTGCTGTAAGATGTTAACTCACTTTTTTCCACCATGGCACCTGCAAGTTCTCAAACTTGTCTGAAGGGTTACACATGGTTGGGCACTGCAAGGACAATCAGTCTCCCTGTCACGCTGTCTTAGGCATCTTACATTACGGACATTGCAGTTTATTGCTCTGGCCACAACTACAGTCCTCATGCCTCTCTGCAGCTTGTCTATGGCATGTTCACACGGGTAATCAGGGACCCTGCCACCCTGGGCATTTTTCTTTCTTAAAGTCAGTAGAAAGGGATCTACCCTCATCCATCCCTCCCATATAGTAACAAAAGTGTCCCTCATGGGTCAAAATGACCCGAAGCCCTAAAATTACACTTCTGTTTTTTTGTGCAGAAAGCTTATATCATTTCATTTTGATATACAGTGAGGAAAATAAGTATTTGAACACCCTGCTATTTTGCAAGTTCTCCCACTTAGAAATCATGGAGGGGTCTGAAATTGTCATCGTAGGTGCATGTCCACTGTGAGAGACAATCTAAAAAAAAAAAATCCAGAAATCACAATGTATGATTTTTTAACTCTTTATTTGTATGATACAGCTGCAAATAAATATTTGAACACCTGAGAAAATCAATGTTAATATTTGGTACAGTAGCCTTTGTTTGCAATTACAGAGGTCAAACGTTTCCTGTAGTTTTTCACCAGGTTTGCACACACTGCAGGAGGGATTTTGGCCCACTCCTCCACACAGATCTTCTTTAGATCAGTCAGATTTCTGGCCTGTTGCTGAGAAACACGGAATTTGAGCTCCCTCCAAAGATTCTCTATTGGGTTTAGGTCTGGAGACTGGCTAGGCCACGCCAGAACCTTGATATGCTTCTTACAGAGCCACTCCTTGGTTATCCTGGCTGTGTGCTTCGGGTCAATGTCATGTTGGAAGACCCAGCCTCGACCCATCTTCAATGCTCTAACTGAGGGAAGGAGGTTGTTCCCCAAAATCTTGCAATACATGGCCCCGGTCATCCTCTCCTTAATACAGTGCAGTCGCCCTGTGCCATGTGCAGAAAAACACCCCCAAAGCATGATGCTACCACCCCCATGCTTCACAGTAGGGATGGTGTTCTTGGGATGGTACTCATCATTCTTCTTCCTCCAAACACGTTTAGTGGAATTATGACCAAAAAGTTCTATTTTGGTCTCATCTGACCACATGGCTTTCTCCCATGACTCCTCTGGATCATCCAAATGGTCATTGGCAAACTTAAGACGGGCCTGGACATGTGCTGGTTTAAGCAGTGGAACCTTTCGTGCCATGCATGATTTCAAACCATGACGTCTTAGTGTATTACCAACAGTAACCTTGGAAACGGTGGTCCCAGCTCATTTCAAGTCATTGACCAGCTCCTCCCGTGTAGTTCTGGGCTGATTTCTCACAGTGTAGAGATTGACAGTCATGTTTAGCTTCTTCCATTTTCTAATGATTGCTCCAACAGTGGACCTTTTTTCACCAAGCTGCTTGGCAATTTCCCCGTAGCCCTTTCCAGCCTTGTGGAGGTGTACAATTTTGTCTCTAGTGTCTTTGGACAGCTCTTTGGTCTTGGCCATGTTAGTAGTTGGATTCTTACTGATTGTATGGGGTGGACAGGTGTCTTTATGCAGCTAACGACCTCAAACAGGTGCATCTAATTTAGGATAATAAATGGAGTGGAGGTGGACATTTTAAAGGCAGACTAACAGGTCTTTGAGGGTCAGAATTCTAGCTGATAGACAGGTGTTCAAATACTTATTTGCAGCTGTATCATACAAATAAATAGTTTTTTTTTTTAGATTATGTCTCTCACAGTGGACATGCACCTACGATGACAATTTCAGACCCCTCCATGATTTCTAAGTGGGAGAACTTGCAAAATAGCAGGGTGTTCAAATACTTATTTTCCTCACTGTATATGCATTTGTGTGGGGTGGTGGTGGGGGGTGTTCTGCATTGTAAATGTTCAAATCTGACCACTTCATATCTGTGTGCAGTCTGCATTGTGATATATTTTATATATATATTTATTTTATTTATTTATTTGCCTTTTAAATTATTAGATTTTATCAATAAATAATAAATAAATTATAATTTTAAGCACATTTTTCACATTCAACTTGAATTCAAAATAACTCCATTTCATGCATAACTGTTAATTCAGCCCAAAATATCTCACATTGGGTCTCTCTGCCAACCTCTTGTGGAAAAAAAATAATATAACATGATATTTTATGACTCTTGCTACTAGATGGTCTTATAGCTCTATAGACGGGTTTCTGTGCAATTTCATCACAGAGATGCATGTGCAACTAGAGGGCAGAAAGCATCACTCTTTATGGCATATGTAGCAGAAACAGAGATGACACTGAGCTGTTGTACTGTAAATTGCACTAACCACCAAAAAGATGTATTTAAAATGTTCAGTATTTTGAGGGGATCTCAAGTCTTTGCTAAAAACAGAAGGAGATTATGTTTATATATTATATTATTATATATAAGTTGATATATTGGGCCATATGATTGCTAGCCACTTGGACATATGTGATCCATTCGTGGTCTGAATTAGCGTAGGGATCTGGTAATGTCTCACCATTACTGAGAGTTATAATTGATGGAGTCCGTGCTACCAAGGCTTCCAAAGTAATTGATGCTAGCCATTTCCTCACTGCTACACACCTATCTAGTTGTCACAAGTTTCATGTCTTGTACAGTATGTTTACAGTATCAAATTTCTTTCAAAAATGGCGGGTCGTGACATAGCCTTGTCGTAAACATTTAGGATAGAAAGGCTCAACAACCAACAAAACCAGGCAAGTTCATATATTCATTGGGTATGTCATGTTTTTAAGATTAGCAAACTTAGTTGGACAATTTAAAGGGACCTGATGACTAACGTTATAACTTAACCTACTAGTCAACTGTTGTTAGCTAACGTTTTACATAATGTTATATTAATATGCAAATGAAACACAAACAAACAGATCTACTTCTCGTGAGGTGCATGCAGAACTCGGCATAACACCTGTTAGTGGTTTTGGCCACTGAATCTGCGCGCATTCAGTATTGTTTGTATACAAGGAACCCATCTATATGGAGCAAATTAATTGTTCTCCTGGGTTCTAAAGACAGTTATTTCTAAAGTTATGCATTCAGGTATCTATTTAGACATGATAATTATATATGTTACAAAATGCTGTTATAATTGCTGTTATATTATGCATTTGTGTGGGGTGGTGTCCTGCATTGTAAATGTGTTCAAATCTGACCACTTCATATCTGTGTGCAGTCTGCATTGTGATTGATTGATTTTTTTATTTGAAAAAAAAAAAAAAAAACATTGCCCAGATTCCTCACATTCCATTCATTCCTATGCAGGTCAAATTGACCCACGAGGGACTCTTTTGTTACTGTTTTTATTACAACCACATAAACTCCTCGAATCCAGTCATTTTGTATGTGTGTGTATTCCAAGTTAAAGTGCGACAAAAGTCTTGGGCCACTCCGATGAACACTCAATTAAAAATAAATTAATTAATAAAAATTAATTTCGGGTCAAAATGACCTGTGGGATGGATGAGGGTTTTAATGTCCTAAGTTATTTGAACTGTGAACTTAATTGTCTACCACCTGTACACTGTTAGGGCCAGATTTACTAACAGCTTGCACCAGTGCCAACCCTCTTTTGGCATTAAAAACTACTGTCAGGATTTACTAAAGACATGCAGTGAAAATTTATTGCTGAAAAGGCGTATGCATATGCATTTGTAGGAGTTTCCCTTTCAGATGCAAAATGTATGGGAGGAGAGTATTTAAGTAAATCATTCAAGGTGATTTACTAAGGTTTATTCTAGTCAGTTTACTGGTATTTGCGCCATTATTTAACGCCCCCCGAAAAAGCATGTCACTAATTTGCCAGACGCTAATTTGCCCTGCTCTTGGTAGATTGCGTTGGTCGTTATGGAAATGACGATTATCGTCATTATGTCACGCATAAAACCTCCCACTCCCAGCTGCATTTTATTACTTTTTTATTTTTATTTTTTGGAATTGTGCTCTCACGCTAATTTGCCCTGTTTAGTAAATCTGGCACTTGTTTGTCTTAAGTCAAGTCAAGTCAAGTCACCTTTATTTATAAAGCGCTTTTTACAATGCAGATTGTGTCAAAGCAGCTTTGCATTGATAACTGGTACATAATTTTGGCTGCACAGCAGCTCTTAAAGAATAGTGTCAATGCAGGCAGATCAGAAGCACTGTTGATTAAATGTCAAGAATACTGTTGAATATCAAATGTCAAGTCAAATGTCAAGTGTCCCCAACTAAGCAAGCCAAAGGCGACAGCGGCAAGGAACCCAAACTCCATCAGGTGACATCAGGTGGCAAACAGGTGGCAAACAAGTGGCAAATAGGTGTTAAAATGGAGAAAAAAAAAACCTTGGGAGAAACCAGGCTTAGTCGGGGGGCCAGTTCTCCTCTGGCGAACAGTGCTTTGTTACGAATCAGGTTGCTATCATAAGTCTGATAGGATCGCACCAATCAAAGTGTTTATTTCAGTTCCATCCAGTTGAGGATCGTATTCATCACGCCGGTATGGACGGTTTGTTGAGGAACTGTGCTACTGGCTGTCGTGTCGATGAGGCCTTCACGATGGATGATCTAGTTGACTCGATCTCTGCTGATACTTCAGGGCTGCGTTGTGGTCATGTTCAGTTGAGGATCGTATTCATCGCGCCGGTATGGATGGTTTGTTGAGGAACTGTGCTACTGGCTGTCGTGTCGATGAGGCCTTCACAATGGATGATCTAGTCGACTCGATCTCTGCTGATACTTCAGGGCTGCGTTGTGGTCGTGTCATGGCTCCGGTCCTTGGTCTCAGCTGAATACGGCCCGGATCCGGTTGACTACGGTAAACCTCGGGATAAACAGAAAGACTAATATTAGCGTAGATGCCATTCTTTTTCAGATGTAACGAGTACATCTGGTGTTATAGAAAGTGTTCCTGGTTCCGGCTGACCTATTTTATGCAGCCTAATAATCCTTTAACGGATTTGAAAATATAAATTGATAATGTGTTATGTGTATGCCAGGTTAAAGAGATACGTTTTTAGTCTAGATTTAAACTGACAGAGTGTGTCTGCATCCCGAACAATGCTAGGAAGATTGTTCCAGAGTTTAGGTGCCAAATAGGAGAAGGATCTACCGCCTGCGGTTGATTTTGATATTCTAGGTATTATCAGCTGGCCTGAATTCTGAGATCGCAATAAACGTGAAGGACTATAATGCATTAAGAGCTCGCTTAGGTACTGGGGAGCTAAACCATTTAGTGCTTTGTAAGTAATTAGCAAGATTTTAAAATCTATACGAAAATCTATACAGAACTGGGCTAATATGGTCATACTTCCTAGTTCTAGTAAGAACTCTAGCTGCTGCATTTTGTATGAGCTGTAGTTTATTTATCAAGCGGGAGGAACAACCACCCAGTAGAGCGTTACAGTAATCTAGCCTTGAGGTCATGAACGCATGAACTAACTGTTCTGCATTTTTCATTGAGAGCATATGTCGTAGTTTAGATATATTTTTAAGATGGAAGAATGCGGTTTTACAGATGCTAGTAACATGGCCTTCAAATGAAAGATTGGTATCAAAGAGCACACCCAGGTTCCTAACTGACGACGAAGACTTAACAGAGCAGCCATCAAGTGTTAGACAGTATTCTAGGTTATTGCGTGAAGAAGTTTTCGGTCCAAAAATTAGAATCTCTGTTTTTTCTGAATTTAGTAGTAGGAAATTACTGGTCATCCAGTTTTTTATATCAGCTATACATTCTGTTAATTTAGCGAATTGGTAAGTTTCGTCAGGGCGCGAAGAGATATAGAGCTGAGTATCATCAGCGTAACAATGAAAACTAACGCCATGCTTCCTAATGATATCTCCCAAGGGTAGCATGTACAGAGTGAAAAGCAACGGTCCTAGTACTGAGCCTTGCGGTACTCCATATTTAACTTGTGATTGATATGACATCTCATCGTTTACTACTACAAACTGATAACGGTCAGATAAGTATGATTTGAACCATGCCAATGCAATTCCACTAATGCCAACATAGTTTTCGAGTCTATTTAGAAGAATATTGTGATCAATAGTGTCAAATGCAGCACTAAGATCCAGTAACACTAATAGAGAGATACAACCACGATCTGATGATAAGAGCAAATCATTAGTAACTCTAATGAGAGCAGTCTCAGTACTATGGTACGGTCTAAATCCTGACTGGAAATCCTCACAGATACTATTTCTTTCTAAAAAGGAACATAGTTGTGATGAAACTGCCTTTTCTAGTATTTTTGACAGAAAAGTGAGATTTGAAATCGGCCTGTAATTGACTAATTCTCTAGGATCAAGTTGTGGTTTTTTAATAAGAGGTTTAATAACAGCCAGCTTAAAAGTTTTTGGTACGTATCCTAGTGATAAAGATGAATTAACAATATTAAGAAGAGGATCTATGACCTCTGGAAGCATCTCTTTCAATAGCTTAGTCGGTATAGGGTCTAACATACATGTGGATGATTTTGATGATTTAACAAGTTTAGACAATTCTTCCTCTCCTAAAGCAGTAAATGAATTGAATTTTTCTTCAGGGACACTACAATGCACTGTCTGACACAATACTGTAGTAGACGGTTGCATGGTTATAATTTTTTCTCTAATATTATCAATCTTGCAAGTAAAGAAGTTCATAAAGTCATTACTGCTGTGCTCTTTGGAAACATCAGAAGTTGAAGCTTTATTTCTTGTTAATTTAGCCACTGTATCAAATAAATACCTAGGGTTGTGTTTATTTTCTTCTAAAAGTTTTGAAAAATAGGCAGATCTAGCAGTTTTTAAGGCCTTTCTGTACTCAATCATTCTCTCTCTCCACGAAATGCGAAATACTTCTAGTTTTGTTTTCTTCCAGCTGCGCTCCATTTTTCTAGCTGCTGTTTTTAGGGCCCGAGTGTGCTCATTGTACCATGGCGTTGGATTAATTTCCTTAATCTTTTTTAAACGCAAAGGAGCAACTGAGTCTAATGTGCTGGAAAAGACAGAGGCAATAGTTTCTGTTGCAACATCGAGGTCTTCTAAGCTGTCTGGTATGCTAAGGCGATGAAACTGATCAGGAAGATTATTTATAAAGCGATCTTTAGTGGTAGAAGTGATGGTTCTACCATATTTATGGCAGGGAGGCAGTTTAGCCGCTTTAACTAAATGTAGTATACACGAGACTAGATAATGATCTGAGATGTCGTCACTCTGCTGCAGAATTTCAACGGCATCAATATCGATTCCATGTGACAATATTAGATCTAAAGTATGATTGACAATATTAGATCTAAAGTATGATTACGACAATGAGTGGGTCCTGACACTTGTTGTCTAACACCAATAGAGTTTAGAATGTCTGTAAATGCCAATCCCAATGAGTCTTTTTTATTATCTACATGGATATTAAAATCACCAACAACAAGGACTTTATCTGCAGCTAGTACTAATTCTGATAGAAAATCGGCAATTTCTTTGATAAAGTCTGTATGGTGTCCTGGTGGCCTGTATACAGTAGCCAGCACAAATGTCAACTTACATAATGTTATGTAAAGCACCATCACTTCGAAGGAATTATATTTGAAAGACTTCTGGCTGATACTGTAAATATTACTATAAATTACAGCAACACCTCCCCCTTTGCCTTTCTGTCGAGGATTGTGTCTATAATCATAACCTTGAGGGCTAAACTCATTTAAAGTAATGTAATCGTCCGGTTTTAGCCAGGTTTCTGTCAAACACAGCACATCTAGATTATTGTCTGTGATAATATCGTTCACAATAAGTGCTTTTGAAGAAAGTGATCTAATATTTAACAACCCAAGCTTTATCATTTGTTTATCATTATTATCTCTATTTTTTATTTGTTGAACATCAATTAAATTTTTACCATTAAATGGGTTTGGAAGTTTTTTGTTTTTACTAATTCGGAGTACAGACACAGTCTCTATGTGATAATATCTAGGTGCGAGAGTTTCTATGTGTTGGGAATTATCTGACTTCTGTAACGTGAGGCAGCTAGCAGACGGTCGGTTTAGCCAGTCTGTCTGCTTCCTGTCCTGGGCCCCAGTTTGTCATGTTTTAGTTCTAAGACTATGTGCCATATTACTAGAGAGAAGAGCAGCACCATCCCGAGAGGGATGAATACCATCTCTTTTCAACAGGTCAGGTCTGCCCCAAAAACTTTTCCAATTGTCTATGAAATCTATATTATTCTGCGGACACCACTTAGACAACCAGCCATTGAGTGATGATAATCTGCTAACTATCTCATCACTCCTGCCAACAGGAAGGGGACCAGAGCAAATTACTTCTCCTGACATTGTACTTGCGCGTTCACACACCTCTTTAATGTTAATTTTAGTGATCTCCGACTGGCGAAGTCGAACATCATTTGTGCCGACGTGAATAATAATTTTAGAGTATTTACGATTAGCATTAGCCAGCACTTTTAAATTTGCTTTGATGTCAGGTGCTCTGGCTCCCGGCAAACATGTGACTATGGTGGCTGTTGTTTCTATTTTCACGTTCTGTGTAATAGAATCGCCAATAACTAGGGCACTTTCAACAGGATTCTCAGTGGGTGCGTCACTGAGTGGGGAGAACCTGTTTGATGTTCTTATTGGAACGGAAGAGTGGTGTTTTCCGCGGCTAGGCCGCCTCACCGTTACCCAAGTGCCCTGCTGCGCAGGCTCTACAGCCGGAACCGAACAATGTACAGAGTTCACTAAGCTAGTCGCATCCAAAACAGTATCTGAAGCCCCTGCATTCTTACTATCCTCGATTAGAGTTTGGATGCGTGTCTCTAATTCTGAGATTCTCTCTGTCAGCCTGACTATTTCCCTACATTTATGACATGTAAATCCCTCGTCGCTGACAGAGAGAGCTATACTGAACATGTGACAAACTGAACACGAGATAACACTGGGAAAGGATGACATAACTCACCGTGTTTGTAGACTGATCCGAGTTACCACAGCTGTTTGATGAACGCGTTGAAAAAAAAGGACTGTTCCACAGGTACATGTGCAAAAATTGTTTATGGTTCATTAAACATGGTTCATTGAACAAGCAGAACAGGTTTGAGAACCACTGCAGTAGAGCATTTGTGAGGTCAGGCACTTATTTTGGATGAGAAGGCTGTTCCAGACTCATCAAACCATGTCTTTATGGACTTTGCTTTGTGCACTGGAGCACAGTCATGCTGGAATAGAAAAGGGCCTTCCCCAAACTGTTCCCACAAAGTTGGAAGCATAGCATTGTCTGAAACGTCTTGGTATGCTGAAGCATTAAGTTCTCCCTTCACCGGAAGTAAGGGGCCTAGCTCAACCCCTAAAAAATAGCCCCATACCATTATCCGTACTGCAACAAACTTTACAGTTGGCAAAATGCAATCAGACAGGTCATGTTAAACCGGTATCTGCCAAACCCAGACTCCCAAATTAGACTGCCATAGCATGGGTTTACTTTCTTATTTGCATATTTGCGGTGTCAGTGTCACTGATTGGATAAACGCAGCAAGCGACCTGTTTACATAGCTCTATAGCATTGCACATCCTCGTATTGCCAACTGTACTATCGAGTTTATACTGAATGGACATTTCGGACTATAAAGGTAAGAATGAAACGATCTCTTCTTCACTCAAATTGTAGCGTTTCTCAAATGCCGAATTCACTGTTTATATACAATGCGCAGTGTTTCTGTGACTGTCCAAAGCAGACAAATATGAGTACGCGATTGGTTGTCTGCTAAGCGTTAAGCTGTAACATTCTAGTTCTGCTTCGTTTCAAACTGTACAAATTTGGCACTGCAATGCGGGGTTAAAAGCGGAACAGGGTTTCATAACCCTGGGTAAAAACTATATTTCAACTGCAACAACATTGTGAACTTTTAAAAAGAAAAGTTTGGTAATTAACTTTTAAATGCATCACTATGTCAAAAACACATTAGGAGAGTTCTCCGCATGAAAGACCCTTGACTGGCAGATCAACTTGCTACTACATTTCTCTCTGAAACAGTAGGAAATTAAATTTAGTGTGGAGGATTTTTACTGTGACAAGATTATTGACAGGGCAGTTAAAAACGGAGATGAGATGCACATAATGGAGCAACAGAGTGGTCTGTTAAAGACATAATTATGACGAATTAGTATGTCCCAAAGCTTGCCTGTTATTCTGCGACACAATCAAGATTATGTACTTTTTCTTTGCAAAAACAGTACATAATTTTAAGACATAGTATAAGTAGGCAAACTGGGACACAGCATTAAACTTAAATTAAACAATTTTGTAAAATTAAAAAAACATAAATATAAAAAAAATGGTAGAAAAAATAAATAGCCTATATATTAATTATCTTTTATTGTGCAAGACTATCATAGTATGAAAGGCTCCAATACAGAGTGGCACAAAAGCACTTATCCATATGATGATGTGCTTAAAGCAACATGGAGTCCCAGGTATGTTATATTGTGTGCACAACAGTATCTGTCCAACTGTTTACTGAACCTTTGTCATTGAGTTTTTGTTTAGTTTTTTTATTCTAATTACTGTGTAAATGACACAGTTTTGTTTTATTCAGTCCTTTCCTCTGATAGTGTGCACCACACCATTCAGAATCACCCATAAACCCCAGAAAAATTGTAATTTTAAACAAAAGCCCTGACCTTTATGTTCAGATTATGCATAATAATGGGAACATTGGAACATCTTGGAGAGAGTTTTATATGTTTTTTTTATATATATATATATTTTTTGAGCTTTTGTATTTCCATATCGGGCCGATATAGATACTGAGTATCAGTATCAGTGCATCCCTAGCTGTATGTACTCTTGGGTACCTGGCTCAAGATTTAAGTGTGTTTAGTTTAAGTGTGTAATCATTGTTTGACTAAAGTCTACCTTCTATATCTCTGTCTAGACGGATCATGTGATGATAGAGAGTCATTCCCAACCCATCTGTCTGGAAGCTGGAGTTAAAGCTGGCATCTACCTTAAGAACTGTGATGCCATCAATACTTTTCAGAAATGGCAGTTCACGCACTACTACGCTCAGTGAGATGCTCCCGAATATCACTTGCATCACAACTGTCTCCTCTGTCCATTGATTTTTGTTTATTATTATTATTATTATTTTCTTTGTTTGTTTGTTTTTAAATATGTGTGGTTTGAGGAAATGGGTTTTGGTTCATTTAATATCTTTGTCCATTTGTGTTATGCATTTGTTATTTTATTTTATTTTATTTTTACATTCTTACTCATAATTGTTTGGGGATCCCATTAAGAATTCAGGTCTCTTTTGGCCAATTCAGATTATTCATATTTTAGGGTTTTTGTGAGAAATATTTTGGATATTGATAGCAAATCATACACAGGGGTTTTGCACAACAAAAAAACATTTTTAAATACCCTTATGATAATTCTTCACAATAAAGTTCTAGTTGTTTCTGTCAAGGGTTTCATTTTTCACATCTTGTTGAAGTTGGTAAGAAATGACTGCTATCGTATTGTGTATTCCCAAGTGAAACAGCTTATCAAACGAAAACAAAAATGTTGATTGGATTGTGAAAAGTGTGTGTTGCATACTTCTAAGGGCCACTGGCCCAACGACCATTTCCATTGTTGTGGCTGAAGGTTTTCTGAGCATTCTGTATTTTCCTTGCACTACTGTGCATAACACTTAAGTTATTGCAGTTTAAGTTATTTTGTTGTAGTTAAATCACTATTTGACTTCATTTTACCATGACCTTGAATTTACTGTAGGTTGGAATGCCAATTGATAATTGGTCATTTATATAATAAATTTATCTTAACATTTTTGATTTTCCATTCTTAGATAACTCACCAGTCTTGGTCATTAGACAGAAGTACAATATTATTGACAATATTATTTAGACGTCCGTCCAGGTTTTTTTACTTAAGTGCCCAGACCAACACAAAACATTCTACAAATGGAGACTTGAACTAACAATTTTTGCATTAAACAGGATCCTATTTGTCAAACAAAAGGCCCACAGGCCAAAATTGTCCAAAACCTCCACCTCATTTCATGTGGCCCATAAGATTATACCCATCATTATACTGTTATTGTCATATTTCCACCTCATTTCATGTGGCCCATAAGATTATACCCATCATTATACTGTTATTGTCATATTTCCACCTCATTTCATGTGGCACATGAGTTAATTTAAAAAAAAAGTAAGATTGAAATGTCTTAGTTAGTGCTGCCCAGTCAATATTATCCCTTTACGTGTATCATACGTGTGTTCATTGTGTGCTGTAAAGTACTCCTAAAGTACTCTGGCACTGAGCCAGATACAGACTTGCTCAGCATTTGTTGTATTTTGTTGTCACAGCTGTTCTTTATGCGTGTCTGTGTGTGTGTAATATATATATATATATATATATAATCTTTCCATCACAGTCACAATCCTAAAACACATGTAGCAGTGTGCCCATGTCTGCCTTACATTTGAAACATAATTTTGACGTATTGGGGAACATTTTGTGGAGAAAGTTTGTGAGCTGATTGATGCACCTTTAGGAAAAACATGCACAAACAGATAACCACTCATCACTGAAACTTGACCCAATGTCTATATATATATAATGTGTTTTATTTATGTATTCATCAGTGTTATGTGTGTT
>RJVU01075378.1:2703376-2720550 GCA_003731715.1 Anabarilius grahami
AGATGGTTCTACACCTTCATTTGAGTCCAGCTGTGTTTGATTATACTGATTCGGACTTGATTAGGAAAGCCACACACCTGTCTATATAAGACCTTACAGCTCACAGTGCATGTCCGAGCAACTGAGAATCATGAGGTCAAAGGAACTGCCTGAAGAGCTCAGAGACAGAATTGTGGCAAGGCACAGATCTGGCCAAGTTTACAAAAAAAATTCTGCTGCACTTAAGGTTCCTAAGAGCACAGTGGCCTTCATAATCCTTAAATAGAAGACGTTTGGGATGACCAGAACCCTTCCTAGAGCTGGCCGTCCAGCCAAACTGAGCTATCGGGGGAGAAGAGCCTTGGTGAGAGAGGTAAAGAAGAACCCAAAGATCACTGTGGCTGAGCTCCAGAGATGCAGTCGGGAGATGGGAGAAAGTTGTAGAAAGTCAACCATCACTGCAGCTCTCCACCAGTCGGGGCTTTACAGCAGAGTGGCCCGACGGAAGCCTCTCCTCAGTGCAAGACACATGAAAGCCCGCATGGAGTTTGCCAAGATGGTCTCATCAGACCAGAGAATCTTATTTCTCACCAAGATATAACTTTTTGGCCTTAATTCTAAGCGGTATGTGTGGAGAAAACCAGGCACTGCTCATCACCTGTCCAATACAGTCCCAACAGTGAAGCATGGTGGTGGCAGCATCAGGCTGTGGGGGTGTTTTTCAGCTGCAGGGACAGGACGATTGGTTGCAATCAAGAGAAAGATGAATGCAGCCAAGTACAGGGATATCCTGGACGAAAACCTTCTCCAGAGTGCTCAGGACCTCAGACTGGGCCGAAGGTTTACCTTCCAACAAGACAATGACCCTAAGCACACAGCTAAAATAACGAAGGAGTGGCTTCACAACAACTCCGTGACTGTTCTTGAATGGCCCAGCCAGAGCCCTGACTTAAACCAAATTGAGCATCTCTGGAGAGACCTAAAAATGGCTGTCCACCAACGTTTACCATCCAACCTGACAGAAGTGGAGAGGATCTGCAAGGAGGAATGGCAGAGGATCCCCAAATCCAGGTGTGAAAAACTTGTTGCATCTTTCCCAAAAAGACTCATGGCTGTATTAGATCAAAAGGGTGCTTCTACTAAATACTGAGCATAGGGTCTGAATACTTAGGACTATGTGATATTTCAGTTTTTCTTTTTTAATAAATCTGCAAAAATGTCAACAATTCTGTGTTTTTCTGTCAATATGGGGTGCTGTGTGTACATTAATGAGGAAAAAAATGAACTTAAATGATTTTAGCAAATGGCTGCAATATAACAAAGAGTGAGAAATTTAAGGGGGTCTGAATACTTTCCGTACCCACTGTATATACAAGTCTGCCTGATAGGCTATCATTGGCATGGGTTGCATCCGAAATCGCATACTTCCCTACTATATAATAGGCAAAAAGCAGTATGTAACAAAAGAAGTATGTCCGAATTCACAGTACTCAAACAAGAGTAGGCAAATAGTACCCGAATGACCTACTACTTCCGGCGAGATTCTGAAGTGTGCATGTGATGAACACTTTACTCTCCCATGAGGCCACGGGAGAGGATTTGTGGATAGCAGTTAAGCAACGCAACTGACGCTGATAGGTCACGTTGACAGTAACAACAAGGTGGTACATCTGAAATACATTCATACTACACACATTCATATAATTTAGAACATACTTTTTTAGCGTTTGTTAAGTAATTCTCTTTTTAAAATAAGTACCTACTCAAGAGAGTATGCGATTTCAGATGCAGTCATGGTCTTATTATTGGGAGATATGAGGGTCCGTGGCTCTACCATTTGGGTGGGGATGCAAAGCGGGATCAGTGTCTTGGCAGATGAAGAGCGTGATAAATTGCGTACAATTTATGATCAACTAGATTCCCTGTATGCCAGAGAAGCCCCTTTGCCTGTCCTCATGTCACAGTTTTTTAGTTGTAGGGAGAAGTCAGGTGACTCTTTTAGAGCTTTTTTGAAGTTTTAGAGAAATTTCTGTAGGTTACAGAGGAGCAGCCCAGAAGGAACCCTGGTTGAAGACCATCTAAAGGAACAGTTACTGATGGAGAATGGGCCATTGCTGAGGACTTTTAAGATGTATGCCCATCGCAACCCAGAGGGAACATTTGCGGGCTGTACCAGTACCTGTCGCTGGAGATGGAGTATGGCCACACTAGGTTGTGCTGCTATAAGCAGGCCTTATGCATGTAATTCATGCCCACAAAGGCCTGACTGGAGAGCTGAGTTGAAAAGTTAGATTTTTGGAAGAGGTTTAGGAACAGATTTGAGAGCTGACTCAGGAAGTGATGAGGGAGCTGAGGCCTCCTAACCCTGCAACCCCTAAGTGTGTTCTAAGTGATATGCCAGCCCAACTATATTGGCTATTATGGGTTGTTTGAAAAACACATGCTCCGTAATTTGATATACTCCTAGGGGATTCATTGATCACCCCAAATATCGGTCAGCATGAAGCCAAGACATTGAGGATGCTAAATTGTGAGCAGATTTTTGATATCTCTAACAGTTTGGCCATGGCGAGGCAACAAATTTATGGTAAAAAAATTTAAAAGGGAAACGGGAAGTGTGTTTTAATAACTTCTGCACATTGACTAATTTTGAGTCTTATTTTTACCTGATTTGCTTCAAATTTTATCAGAATAATGTCAAGACACCGCAGATGTACACCTGTGAAAAGATTCTTGATACCTTGATATATATATTGTCAATATATTGAAGATGCTAAATTGCGAACGGTTATTATATATCTTGAACAGTGTCAAGGCGAGGGATTAAAGTAATTTCAACAAGGAAAAACTGGAAAAGTCTCATATCTTCTAAATAAATTATACACCATTTATATCTATATCAAATAATACAAATAAAAAGTAAAAAATATATCTACATTTTATTCTTTGTTTATAATGAATGCATTGTGTGCAAGTTAAAAAGTTTGAATTCAAAAGAAGTTATGCAGATTTGTGCTATCTGGTTCAAAGAAATAAAATGTAACACCTAGTATATCCACTAAATATCAGCATAGGCCTATTTTAAAACAGGGTTGTGAAAAGCCTTGTTGCTGAGAAGTGCTTTCAGACATAATTATTTACTTTATTACTTTTTGCATGTGGATATATACTTCATGTCACAATTTAGATTTTACTTTTTTGTTTAAAATGTAGTTGAATTTTCTGGCTCAACTAACTGGTAAAAAGTCTCCAACTGAACCTTTTGATCTCTGCGTCAGCTAAAATATAAAGATGGCAATTGAAAGTTTCGATTGGTGGTCAGTTTGTGTATAAATGTAAGTTTTTGACCATTGTTTTCTACTTTTTATGTAATTTCTAGTGAGAAATTACTATTGCAGTACTTAAATATTTGCTTAGTTATCACCAAAGCTCACACTATTTTGCTGTAAATCATTAAACCCTTACGCTGCCTCAGAGGTCTGTCCAAAATCAGTTTTGTGAGGTGCCTCCATGTGCAAACGCTGCCTGCAAAGTCATTGCCTGATAGTTGATAGGTGAGAGGCGAGGCAACAAGTCAGAGGCTACAAGTTTTTGGATGCAGCCTACAAATGGTTCATTGAATCATTCACTCTCAGGATTTGTTCAAAGCCACAGATTCATTCTCAAAACACCACTGTGTGCTGCAGTTCCTCTGTGGCTCTCATTGGAGTTATTATTTCGTTGCAATAGAGCACAAATACTGTTTTACATTTAAAATGAACATCACTTAATAATTACCCTTTTATTTGTTAAACTGTTGTATAAAATCATGGTCACTCACATTTGCAATTGTGTGGATATTTGGGAAACATTGCATTCTTGCTCATATAATATATAATCAATATTAAAAACAAGAACTCACACAAGGTATGTTTTTGTATCGAAGAGAGTTTAATCTTAAATCGATTACTATGCACAGTCTGGCGATATTTGTACTTCATGCTAGTAAGTGCTAAATCCCCACTTTTACAAAGGTACATTGTCGAGAATGGCAGTAATGTAGCACAGTTTGCTGGCTTGTGTGATGCTGTCAGTTTTGACCAGAAAAGATGAGGTAATTTGATTGGATGTCATATACCTGCTAGAAATACATGCTCAGTTTTAATGTTATTTTAAGGTGGAGTAGAATTAAATGTCCAGATGGTCATCCAGTGCAGTCACCTCAGCATACTACGTTTCCCAGAATCCCTCCTGGTTCACACCTGCTCACATTCCACAATCACCACACCTGTATGCCATTAGCCTCATCAGTTGGTCTTTATAAGCCAGCACCAAACACACATGCATCATCTAATCTTGTCTTTGCATATGACTGCTTTCACTAATGTGGTTTGTGATTAAGACTTACATTGAGATAATACTACTCACTTTTGTCCACTACTGTGCATCAACTTGTTTGGTTACCTACTCATGCTACTTACCTGTTATGATTCTCTCTCAGTCATCATCTGCTTCCATCTTCTGTAATCCATCACTGATCCACTCCTCACCTGCAAAACAAGAAAAGTTAAGACTGTTACTCTCAAGTTTATGTTGGACTATTGCATTCTGAACAATCACTCACCTGCAACACCGCTTGTTTTCTGGTTCTACCAATAAAGTCTGTTTGAGTTAATGACATTTACCTGTGTTGACCCTTCTGTTTGCTGGCAGAAGACCAGACTGAAACAATGACAACCAAATAAGAGCTATGAGCCTTTTCCTCACCTTGAGGAAAACCTTGATCTAGCGAATCGGCTCATCTCCATTTTTCAAGATGGTTGTCCAATTGAGGATTATTATTACAAGAATTTCTTGAGCTCTTCAACCTGGTGCCATGGAATGATTGAACCATAAAGAACATGTTTTGGAATTGATTTTATCAGGTGTTCCCAAACATATTCCTGGAGCCTCCCCAACACTGCATGTTTTCCATGTCTCCTTTATCAAACACACCTGATTCAGATCATTAGCTCAGTAGTCGAGACTCCAAGCCTAAAATGGGTGTGTCAGACAAAGGAGACATGAAAAATGTGTAGTGCCGGCGAGGCTCCAGGAATGTGTTTGGGAGCCCCTGGATTAGATGACCATCTTTATCACCAGATACCAGCGACAGCAACCATATGTTCCCTTGAGAGCTATATTAATTATGTGCTGTGGCTAAGTGGTTCATCCTCACTGTAGTCAAGGTTAAATGCCAGTTCCACTCGGTCGCTTCCTCCCCAGTCCACACCAACCATCCAGAGTGCTAACAAATAAACTGGGGCTAAAGCGGTTTCATAAAAGGTAACTGAAGTTCACGCAATCCCAGTAGTTTGATCCAGGTTTACCTAGTCAAGATAATTGAGCGTGCACGCTTTTCTTAAAGGGTTAGTTCACCCAAAAATGAAAATAATGTCATTTATTACTCACCCTCATGCCGTTCCACACCCACAAGACCTTTGTTAATCTTCGGAATGCATATTTTTGTTGAAATCCGATAGGTGAAGCCTGCATATAGCCAGCAATGACATTTTCTCTCTCAAGATCTATTAATGTACTAAAAACATAATTAAACAGTTCATGTGAGTATAGTGGTTCAATATTAATATTATAAAGCGACGAGAATATTTTTGATGCGGCAAAAAAACAAAATAACTTATATAGTGATGGCCGATTTCAAAACACTGCTTCAGGAAGCTTCGGAGCGTTATGAATCAGCGTAGCGAATCAGCGTTTCGGAGCGCCAAAGTAGCTTGATTTCAGTAGCTTGATTTCAGCAGTTTGGCGGTTTGACACGCAATCCGAATCATGATTCGACACGCTGATTTATGACTCCAAAGCTTCATGAAGCAGTGTTTTGAAATCAGCCATCACTATATAAGTCGTTATTTAGTTTTTTTGGCGCACCAAAAATATTCTCGTCGCTTTATAATATTAATATTGAACCACTGTACTCACATAAACTGATTAAAATATGTTTTTAGTACATTAATGGATCTTGAGAGTGGAAATGACATTGCTGGCTATGCAGGCCTCACTGAGCCATCGGATTTCAACAAAAATATCTTAATTTGTGTTCCGAAGATGAACGAAGGTCTTACGGGTGTGGAACGGCATGAAGGTGAGTATTAAATGACATTATTTTCATTTTTGGGTGAACTAACCCTTTAAGCAGCTCTAGAGGTCGATCATGGATCAAATCAATCCACCATAGCATGTTTGCACCTTAGCACCATATAGTGAAAGTGAAAGTGAAAGTGAAGTGACATGTGGCCAAGTATGGTGACCCATACTCGGAATTTGTGCTCTGCATTTAACCCATCCAAGTGCACACACACAGCAGTGAACACACACACCGTGAACACACACTCGGAGCAGTGGGCAGCCATTGCGGAGCAGTTGGGGGTACGGTGCCTTGCTCAAGGGTCTCACCTCAGTCGTGGTATTGAGGGTGGGGAGAGCGCTGGACATTCACTCCCCTCACCGACAATCCCTGCCGGACCTGAGACTCGAACCCATGACCTTTGGGTTACAAGTCCGACTCTCTATCCATTAGGCCACGACTGCCCACAATATACACTGCTCAAAAAAAATTAAAGGAACACTTTTTAATCAGAGAATAGCATCAAGTCAGTTAAACTCTTGGGATAATGATCTGGGCTGCGTTTCCCAAAAGCACTGTAAGCCTAAGTTGATCGTAGAACCATTGCCACCTACGATCTACTTAGGCTTGCAATGCTTTTGGGAAACGCTACCCTGGTCAGTTAAGTAGCAGAGGAGGTTGTTAATCATTTTCAGCTGCTTTGGGGTCAATGAAATTAACAACAGGTGCACTAAACGGGCAACGAGATGACCCCCAAAACAGGAATGGTTTTACAGGTGGAGGCCACTGACATTTTTTCCCTACTCATCTTTTCTGACTGTTTTTCACTAATTTTGCATTTGGCTAGGGTCTGTGTCACTACTGGACCCTACAGAGGTTGCACAGGCAGTCCAACTCCTCCAGGATGGCACATCAATACGTGCCATTGCCAGAAGGTTTGCTGTGTCTCACAGCACAGTCTCAAGAACATGGAAGAGATTCCAGGAGACAGGCAGTTACTCTAGGAGAGCTGGACAGGGCCGTAGAAAGTCCTTAACCCATCAGGTCCTGGGTTCCTCCTGGTGCATGACAATGCCCGGCCTCATGTGGCGATAGTATGCAGGCAGTTCCTGGAGGATGAAGGAATTGATACCATTGTATGGCCCCCACGCGCGCCTGACCTAAATCCAATAGAACACCTCTGGGACATTATGTTTCGGTCCATCCGACGATGCTAGGTTGCACCTCAGACTGTCCAGTGATGCCCTGGTCCAGATATGGGAGGAAATACCCCAGGACACCATCCATCGTCTCATTTAGGAGCATGCCCCACCGTTGTCAGGCATGTATACAAGCACGTGAGGGCCATACTCAGCCATACTGAGTACCATTTTGAGCTGCTTCAATGAAATTTCAGCAAAATGGACTAGCCTGCTGCATAATTTTTTCACTTTGATTTTCAGGGGGGGCTTTAAATTCAGTCCACTGTAGGTTGATAATTTTAATTTCCGTCAAACAATGTGGCATCCTTTCGTTCCTAACACATTACCCAGTCCATATCAGTATAGATATCCAGCATGATATTTTTCCCCATTGAGATCTGATGTGTTTTCAAAGTGCTTATTTAATTTTTTTGAGCAGTATATTTTGTGCTGTTTTATGCATTTGAGACATGGTGTTTTCCTCAATTTATAACTTACATTTCACAGGTTTATTCTCCATCTGTAAATGTTAGATATATTTCCATTTTGCTGCTAAACTTCACAGTGAACGAGCACTGCTGCGCACATGCATACCAAACATATGAATAGGAGCACAATAATTCTGACTAAAATATACATTTTGCTAGACTATTTGATGTTGGACATGTTATGTACAATTTGAAACCTATAAGTGTATTTTTGTATGATTACAGTAACTGTAAAGGGAATATTGTAATGGGGTAAATCAAATGAAGGCTAATATACTGTCGGCCAGTTACTAAGTTTAGATTCATCTTACCAATTAAAATTTAGTCTGTGCTTTCATTATTTATTTCAAGTGGTTCCATTGTTTTCAGCATTAAGTCTGAGAATGATACAGTGATACAATGTTAAACACTTTTAATTGTCAAGAAATTACTTATCTTTCAAATGTTTTGGTTCAACATACTTACCTGTTGATCAAAAATTGCCTTAAATCTACACCAGAAAACTTTTTACTTCTATTTAGTAACTTTCAAGAGGGTGTACACATTTTTGCAACATTTGAATAATTTTGACATGCTTATTTGGGTGATTCTCACAAAATATTAGTTTCAAAGATTTTAAACATGAAAATTAAAAAAATGTTTGTACCAACAAATTTCATTTTTTAGACATTAAGAGCAAGGTCTGAAGTGTTTGTGATCATGAATTTTAAAAGTTTTACTGACAATGTAACACCTTTTTGAACATATTTTCCAAAACAAGTCCTTAAAAATCTCATTACAGCAACGGTCTGAAAATATCAATACCATTAGGAAAGCTAATACATTTTCACATTATGATTAAGATTATAAACAGTCATGCACAGTTACATGGAAATCTGAAATAATATATATTTTTAAATTAACATTTTTATTTGTTTTTGACTGATTTTTCTCATTACCGCAACACCTGCTGCCATTTACAAACAAGTATTTTTTATTAATTTATTGAAACCTGACATATTTTCAAAATGATGTGGCAAACCTGAAAGAGCATATATTCAGCCCATGCATTTTAAAGCAAACTACTATTTTTCCATTTATTAATAAATATTAAATAAACACCCGTTGTGGTAATTTACTCCTTCTAAATATTAATTATCTGACCATTCTATGATAATACTAATTAGAATTTAAAATTCCTGTATTTATTATATTGATTTAATGTTGCACATTATTCTATTAGAGACTTGTGTACTGCGTGCGTGTGTGCTTGTGCATGTGCGTGTGTGTGTATACACCCTGTAATAAGGACTGAATGACTTACAGTCTACAGATTTTACTATATTTAAGGTTATACTATAGTTTTGGTTACTATATTTGTTACCAAAAACGATAACTATAACAATAACTACAAAGATAGTTTTAAAAATTACTCAAAATTTAAGAGAATAGTAGAGTCCACACCACAACGATAATGGCAAAGAAAAACAATATTGCTGGAATCACTGTCAAAACAATTTAGTTTTTCCAGCTGATGAACAACAAACATTGATTTGATCCAAATTTAGAGCTCAAACATTCCACATTTATATGGGAATGTCATTACCAACACTTTGCCGCATGTTATTCAATCCTCCTCAATCCTCTCAGCAGCCTGAAAAAAAGACTTTTATTAAAATTCTGAATTAATTATATATAACCTATAATCCACAAAAAGAGCATTCCTTTTATAATCACTAAAAAGCGATCTCATGAAGTTTTGTTATAACCAATGAAGCTCTCAACACTGCAAACTAAATCTCTTATTTCGTATATCATGTCTGCCAAAATTCTATATATTGTATTCATGCAACAACTTAGTAGCTCATTGTTTCTGCCTAAAATTAGTATGTTAGCTAACATGATTTCTTATATCTTAATCTCATTTCTGAAATGGACATTACTTTCAGTCACCTCTGATAACAGATCACTTTAATTTGTAATGTACACCCATGCATTTTCTGTAAAGCTGCGTTGAAACAATATGTATTGTGACAAGCACTATAAATGTTGAAATACACATCGTGAGCACACAGGACTCAACAAGGAGTGAGTGGATTCTAACTTAAACACCTCAGATTGGCCATTGCATTCAAGAAAGCAACAGACATGTCTGTGATTAGCTAATGAGCTCAATGCTGCAAAACGCATTGCAAATAAAAACCTTTAAAGGGGACCTATTATGCAAAATTCACTTTTGCATGGTGTTTGGATATAAATGTGTGTTGACAGTGTGTGAACACAACCACCCTATAATGATAAAAATCCTCCCACTCCTTTTTTTTTTAATCCCCCATAAATCATTAGCAGTGACGTCACATTAGCCACAGGCCCCGCCCACAAATGTTGACAGACACTGCCATTTTAACATAGAACTACCCTGAGTTCACAGCGAGTTGTAGCACTGACGAGAATGTCTCCCAAGCATTTTAGGCGTTCTGTAGCTGGATGGATTAATCTACATAGCTCTCTCCATCTACTCCCGAAATCTGAGCCTGTGAAGATGAGGTGGATTTTCGAAGAAAATGCTCCCTCAATTCTACCGAAATTCGTTTATGTCTGTGCGAATCCTTTCAAACCGGACTTTTTGAACGAATGTCAATACAAAGGGACAATAGAGGTTGTGCTAAAAAGTTGTTACTCAAGGATGGATCAGTACAAACTGTTAGTGATCCAGCTAACAGTCTCCAGAGTGATACTGAATACGGCAGTAATAAAGGTGAGAGCACTTTATTACAGTTCATCGGAGTTGATTTACGGATATAAAGTTTACCAGTTTATTAAGCACCACCCGAAAAGGCATAAGGTCTTTATGTATTTGTTTACTGTTAGTTGTAACGAGTCTTTCTGTGTACGTTGCTATGTATGTTGATGATAATGCAAGGGAGAGAGAGAGTTTATGGATAATATTTTAATGCACACTTGCAGTATGTTTTATTAAGCTCTTACAGTGATTTTCTAGAGTGAAAACGGACACTTTATATTTTGTGTGAAGTACAATAAACATCATAAACTCATTGGCCATCATTTTGACGGGGTCCGGTACAACAGGCTTGTACTAATATACTGGATAAAAACAAGAAGACAATATAAGTTATAACCGTAATTAAATTAAACTATACCTGTTCTGTCTCCATGCAGCATATATTATTCGCAGTTAGTGACATTATAGTGTGTCCTGACTGACTCCTGACACTGGAGAATGAGCTCTTGAAGCTCTATCTGGTAGCCATCTTTGAGGTTTCTAGCACATTTGTTGCTTAATTCAAAATCAAGATTTATTTAAAATTTTGTGTGTGTAAAGAGTCCTTAAAAAATGTTGCATAGGATGATTTTTCATTATTATATTACACATTAGGAAAACATTTATTACAGGGGTCTCCAACCCTGCTACTGGAGGGCTACCGCCCTGCAGATTTTAGCTCCAACCTGAATCAAACACACCTGAACCAGCTAATCAAGGTGTTCAGGGATGCTTGATGATTACAGACAGGTGTGTTGGAGCAGGGTTGAAACTGAAATCTGCAGGACGGTAGCCCTCCAGGAGCAGGGTTGGAGATACCAGATCTATTAGAACATCTATTATATATATATATTTAGAATATTTTCCTTTTTTTTTTGGAATACAAATATTTTTGTATTTTACTGCATTTTCAGCTGAAATTCTCATTAGCGCAATGCATCCAGATATGTCGGAAGTACTCACTTTTGTGGCCAGTGGTGTAGACATTAATGGCTGTGTGTTGAGTTATTTTGAGAGGACAGCAAATTTACATTGTTATACAAAGCTGTACACTCACTACTTTACATTGTAGCAAAGTGTCCTTTCTTCAGTGTTGTCACATGAAAAGATATAATAAAATATTTACAAAAATGTGAGGGGTGTACTCACTTCTGTGAGATTCTGTATATATATATTTATATATATATACATACATACATACATACATACACACACACACACATTTATATATATATAATATATGCTTAGTTTCCCAGCATAAGTTGCCAAAATAACTAAGTTTGAACTATTTTAAGTTTGCTTTATGAATCCACCAACAATAAGTCTGACTAACCAAAATAAGCCTGGCTTGTATTCTAATTTTGTTTTATGAAACAGCCCTCTGGCATCAGAGGTTTTGTCCATCGACCCACCAAGTCCTTTGCCATCTTCATTCCTCATGCGAGCACAATAATCAAGAGTCCCTTCCTGCAAAGAAGTCCTAGTCAAGGTTTCCTTTCCCAAGTCTAGGAAAGCAGTTTCAAACAGCTTGTGGATCCACCTATCGTGGCCATCAGGACGACTCTGAAGAAGATTTCCACTCCAGAGTCCATACCCAATCAACATAATTATGATTTCTTTCCAGTGAGTAAAAGTCCCAAATCTATTCCTAAAAGTGTTATCTCCAAATCTGTTCCAAGGAATAATTATCTCATGCTAGTTCCTGAAAATGAAGTTACAGGTTATATAATTCCTGTATAATTCCAGAGTCCAGTCACAAGCCCATTCCAGCCTTCAGTTCTGAACCAGCTCCAGCCCAGTTCATTTATAAGTCCATTCCAGCTCCAGAATCTGCTTCAACGCATGAGCCAGCTCTAGAGTCAGGGCCAACTCCAGAGATTATTAAAACCTCAGTGCTTCACTTCATCACTGCCCAAAGGAGGAGGCATGGGAAAAAGAAACGGTCCTCTGTCTATCGGGTTCCAGCCCCTGACCATAGTCAAGTGATGGCTCCAGCACCTGAGCACAATACAGAGATGGCTCCAGTTCCTGAGTTGAGTTCAGTCCATTACCAGAATTCAGTCACAAGTCCACTCCAGCCCCAGAATTCAGTAACGAGTCTGCCCCAGTCTCAGATTGCTGTATTGAGCCTGTTCTGGCCCCAGAATGTGCATCAGAGCCCGCTCGTTCCTGTGAGAACTCAAAATTCACCTCTAGTCCTTGAGTCTGTACGATAATTCCCCCCAGACCAAGAATCCGCGCGAGCCCCTGACAAGAGTCCAGTGTAGGCTCCAGCCCCTGGTCGGAGCCCAGTGCCGCTCTCGTCCCAGAGCTTAACCCAATGCCAGCTATTGTCCCAGAGATCCGCACAGAGGACTCTCCTACTGATTGCTCTCCCTGTTACTGTGGTATCCATAATGTGTGTTTGGACAGCACACTGCTTTGATATTATAGAAGAGTAGGTTATTCCCAAGTCTTCTATCTGTCTAGATGTGACCATGAAGGTCGTTCCTAAGTTTCCTTTTTGCCCAGAGACGATCAGGGAGATCGTCCCTGAGTTTCCAGTCTGTTCAAATGCGACAATGTAGGTTGTTTCCCAGTCTTCTGTCTGCCTAGATGCGACCACGAAGGTAATTAAAAAAATTTCAGTTTGCCCAGATGTTCTACCAATAAAGTCTGTTTGAGTTAATGACATTTACCTGTGTTGATCCTTGTTTGCTGACAGGTGCCTATCAGCATTCAAATGAATTTTATCAATAAATGTTACAAATTCTTATATATATATATTTACCTAAATAACTTTCTATATATTATTTTACTGTATATATTTATACTTTCAACCACTTCTATCCTGATTTATTCGAGGGGAGGCACTATGGGTAGGTAAATGTATGGGTTTTTGTCATATCTAGATCTAATGGACAAAATAAGCTCACGCAATTTACATATGAATGCACACAGACGACATAAAAACATATAGAGATCATCAGCTATCATTTCCACTTTAATAGCCGCAAGAACACACCAAATGACCATGTTAGAAATTAGGAATGAGAGAATGTTGTGCTTGATACGTTTTTCATCTTCAAACCAAACTTGGGTCTTCAGCCAACAAAGTTTAAAACCTGTCTGGCTAGCACGCTTCCCATAATGTTTATGCATTCAATAGGTGGAGAGTAGGTGGTCTTTTGTGGCTGTTTGAACATATTCGACCACAAGAGCATCTACATTACTAAAGCAATCCGGTCAAATGCGTTTTTAACAAAGTGGTCAAAAGTGGACGACTTTTAGCCCCCGTTTACACCTGTATTTAGTATTGTCCCTTTGTGATCCGATTGACCAAAATGCATCTTAATACCAGGTGTAAACAGGGCCTAAGTGAAACAAATATGTCATTATTCAGCCTCTGGGTGGCGCTCCAATGTTGACTGACAGGCTTTAAGTACACGACACATAAAATGATATCTTAGAATTGTCTTAATGTAGTAGTATTTATTACCTCCAAATGAATACAAGTTGTGGAAGAATTCCAGTAAGGAAAAGAAAGTCATGTCTATTCTCAAACATGAAACAAGCATAACAGAACTATATATTCACATGAGCATGTTTAAACTAAAGGATTTATACTTTCATTCATTTGATACTCTAGAGCTGGGGAGACACAGGTAACCTTTGCCCCGCTAATACATGGCTGCCGAAGTCATACGTTAAATTTTAATATATCCTGCTCACTTTATGATTTAAAATTGTCTAGAAAATAAAAAAAAAATAAAAAATGTTTGTTGAAGAATTCTGAACACATTTACAATTTATTGATTCAGTTTATTTAGAGGTCTATGTTTTAGACCTTACAGACAAGCCGCAGCTGCTCAATTGACGTTAAAGGCCTAAAGTTATTTGACTGAGTTTTAAGTAAAAACATGTCATTCAATTATTTTTTGTTGGACAACAGGCTTGTAATGTCTCTCATTACAAGTTTGGAAAGATGTTTGGCGCATGTTGCTTTTTCAAATGCAACTTATAATAGTGATTCAAGCTCACAGTGCTTGCAGAGATGGAGCAGCATTTACTGTGAATGATCGAGCCACTCTGATCACAGTGCTGCTGCACATATATTTATTTAATTAAAAATTGCAGCCTTTGCGATTTCAAACAAGCACACAACAAACTCTCACTTCCCCTGTGAAGGCCTCATCGTTTGATCTCATCAGCAGATCCTCAGCAAAACCCGTCTCCATGATGAATCTGATCTTCAACCAGATGTAAATATTTTAAATGCTCAGAGATTGGCTTTGATCCCAATCTGACTTTTGACTTGTGGTGCTGCCTGAATCTTAATCATACACTGTTTGTTTGTTGGCCAGAGGAGAACTGGCCCCCCGACTGAGCTTGGTTTCTCCCAAGGTTTTTTTCTCCATTCTGTCAGCGATGGAGTTTGGGTTCCTTGCCACTGTCACCTCTGGCTTGCTTAGTTGGGGACACTTAATATCCAACAATATTATTGATCTGACTGCATTGACACTATTGAATGAGAACTGAACTGAGCTGGATATTGACACCACTGTTTTCTGCAGAGCTGCTTGATAAATGAATTAATAACTAATGAATTTTAATTTTAAACTAAAACTTCAATAACTATTTTTTTATTTCACTTTCATGTAATTTCTTTTACTTCTAAAATAATCTGCCAAGTGTCCCCTTTATAAGGAGACCAAACTTAAGTCTGAGCTCAAAAGTATTCAAGATTTAAAACAATTTAAGTTGGGGTCTGTTCCCCCAAAATGGGAGTGACAGTTAAGGGGTTACGGACATGGACAGCAAGGGTTACCAACAGAGGTCCTGGAGCACATCAAACCAGAGATGTCACTTGAGGGAAAAATGACCAAATTGCGGCTCATCTACTTTGGTCATGTGATGTAAACAGCTTCATTGGAAAATGCAATGATGCTTTGCCAAGTAAGTGGTACAAAGAGAAGAAGCAACCAAAACGTCTCAGGTTACGTATGTAACCATAGTTCCCTGAGAACAGGGAACGAGACTCTGCGTTTGCTGAAACGCATTGGGGAACGTCACGTGACCCAGATGTCTGAAAGCACTATCCAAAACTCCAATTCCTATTGGCCGGCGACAGCCTATGACGTCATACGGCGCGACCCGGAAGTATAAAGGAGCGCCTGGAGAGACAGTCTTCATCTATCGTCTTGAGGGACTGTTCTGCAGGCAGGCACCCCGAAGCATGGCAAGGAAACGCAGAGTCTCGTTCCCTGTTCTCAGGGAACTATGGTTACATACGTAACCTGAGACGTTCCCTTTCGAAGGGAACTCCACTCTGCGTTTGCTGAAACGCATTGGGGAACGATATACCCACGCCGCCATGCTCGAGGGGAGTGCCTGCCAAAAAATATGGCTGAGACAAAGGCCTCAAAGCAGTTCTCAAACTGCTCAGCAACTCCCCCTCGGGTCACACCAGGCTGTCAGTGACAGCATTCCCTTTGGCCAACAGCCCAAGCTGAAATTCCAAAGGCTTCTACCTTTCTCTTTTAACAAATAGAGCCTAAAGAAATCGCTAAGGCGTCTGGAACCCATCTTTCAGTGAGAAAGTGGTCCCTTTAAGGGAATGTGGCCAAGGAACCAAAGGGAACCTCGGCCAGCCACTCTTGAGGGGAACGGGGTCACCCTCATTGCCACCAGGGAGGCCGACCTGGTCTTCTAGGGGAACAGACTTAGTCCAGGCCAACCCTGTCTGAATACAGAGCCTCCTAAACGCATTCTTCTCAGGAAGATAGTAGGTAAGAGTGACTGCAGAAAGGCAGAAACCAGCTCAAACCCACGCGTAGACACGGGCATCCCGGAGAGCAGAACTCAGCTAAGCGCTATGAACCCTCATATCGAGGGGAGATAATCCACTCACCTAGGATCTACCCAGTGCTTAATTAGTGCACTGAGGAGGCTGTGCACTGAACGCCCTGAACAGGGGAGCACAAACCAGCCTGGGGCTGATTCTTAGGACGGGGCCTGATCAAGGCCAAACCATCATAATCAGCTTAGGGAGCTAAGCACTATTACGAACCCAACCCCAAGGGGGAAGCGCAGAGCTCACCTAACAGGTAGACTATGCCAAGAGCACATACTCATGGAAGCCCGAGAGGGGCTTACAGTATGAAAACAGAAGTAAACTTCAGAAAGTGGCCTGAATTTGGTAAAAACCATACTGAACATCTGTCTAAGCCTGCGGCAGACAGACAACTTCCATGGCAGCAATAGATAGCTGCACAGTGCTCTTATGATAATCCACCCAACACAATCCGACGAGCAGTGTACTCAGTAAAAGCACCTTTTACTCTTTAAGCAAGAGGAGTACAGCATACGCCAACACGTGTTAAGGAAGGCCTGGAAGGCCTATAACCTCAACAGACACGTGGCATCAGCTCGTGGCAGTGTTTAGGTCCCAAGCCTGGTAAAAACCTGCAAAAGAGGGGGTTGGATCTACCACTTGGGCCCCTGGCCAACGAAAGTGTATAGAATTAGTTCTCAGAGAGAAATACACCTAAACAAACACCAGTTTGTCCAAAAAAGGCGGCCCGCAGGCTTAACATCCTTCAGGACACATGGCGTAAGTCTCGTGGCCGAGAGACGGGCATCCTGGAGAGCAGAACTCAGCTGAGTGCTATGAACCCTCATAT
>RJVU01075378.1:2732400-2742805 GCA_003731715.1 Anabarilius grahami
GGGGTGATGGGGGGTGTTGTTTTATTTAAAGAGCTATTTGAGTAGTCAATGAAGAAACATAAAGTACCTGATACATAAACCTTTGAAAATAAAATCATATTCTGGAGGTTTTTAATTACTGGGGTCAAATTGAAAAAATGTTGCTGGATTTTGAGGGTAATACAAGGGCTAGAGAGCAAGAGTTTCTAGAGAGCAAAGGTTTTGTGAAAAAAGTGGAAGACTTAAGCACAAAGTGTGTAAAATAAACTGTAAAAAGGATTTGATGATCACTAGTGATAGTATTTTATTGTGTTGTCATCATTCAGGTTGGATTTCAGCTTTAATGTAATTTTTTTTTTTTTTTTTAACAAAGCAGCTGATATTGCCGTAGAAACTAGTGGACTGCCGAGTCGCTTTCACCCCAAAATTGCGGAAATGCAGGGCTGCTGCTGGGCGCCGGTGTTGCAATGGAACGTTCTATTGAGTGTTGCTTCTTGTTAGTGTATATTCTTTGCTGGAAGGCAAGCCTGCAACCTTTAGTCAAAAAAAGCGTAACGCTAATGCTAACGCTCCGCCTCTGGTGGTATGCAGGGAAGGAGACCAGAGGCTGTTTTTTTAATGGATGTCAATGGATGAGAGGCTTCACTATACTGATTAAAACAGCTTTTGTAGGGAAATAGCTTATCATTTAATTAATCGACAG
Source organism: Anabarilius grahami (assembly GCA_003731715.1). NCBI lineage: Eukaryota > Metazoa > Chordata > Actinopteri > Cypriniformes > Xenocyprididae > Anabarilius > Anabarilius grahami. The sequence goes on from RJVU01075378.1 coordinate 2,733,083, forward strand.
CCTGTTTGCCAATCTTCAGCATGTTTTACACTAAACAATACTTTCGTTGGGAACTATATGTAGATTTTAGCTTGATAAAAATGTATTTTTTTAAGAGAAGGCAGACTAGGGAATGTTGCGACTGATGTCACTGCCATTACACAATAGGCTGAGAGGTGCCGCACATGATTAAGTTAGCCGTTACGCTTTGTCCAATGGTAAGAGATACAGACCCTCTCATCTTCCTATAATATACAATCTCTGGTTCGATTCTCTCAAGTCTGCATTCGATGCATCCTCAATATCAAGAACACATCTGGGTACTTTCATGCGTCCTCTGTTCTTGCGTTCTTGAGTATTGGAACTGAACTTCGATGGTTGATGATGACTTAGAGCAAGAACACAAGGACCCGTGTTGCCAAGTCCATGGTTTTCCCGCGGAATTGGGCTACTTTTACACTGTTGCTTCGGGTTGTTTTTCATGTCCGCGGGTTGAAGCAACCCCAAATAACATAATATTTAACCCCTGGAATGTGAATTTTACCAGGGGAAACCCGCCAAAAACGCGGATTTTACCCCTCTGAAACGCAATTGGACTAGCAATTGGGCGGGTTTTGTTGTGAAAACCTGGCAACCCTGACAAGGGCGCAAGATTGCTTAAGAGCGCATATTGAGAAAGCTTCCTCACTCCTCGTTCCTCGCCTCCTTGAGGTGCAATTAGAGAATTGAGATGTCCTTCAAGATGGCTGATCTCGATCTGTTTCCGGTTCATAGGATGGAGGACGGAGGAGCGAGGATGGATATTGAGAAGCACCCTATATTTTTGTGAGGAAAAGATCCAAATAGAGTACCTCAGAGATTATGTGATTTTGTTTGCAAAACCCGGAAGCAAGTTAGCGTTTTAGCACTTCCGGTTCCATCGCCCTAAAGTCTATGGGTTTTTTGAATGGGTTTTTGCTAAATTGCCTGAAATAAGGTCTGTGGTTAACAAAGCCTCTAAATATTTTCACGTTTTGATCTATGACATAAAACACACCAGTTATAACCTACTTGTGATTTTTTAAACCTTTATTGTGTCTTAAAAACGGCGGTTGCTTACAAGTTGCTAAAAGGGACTACTTCCTTTGGTGGGGACTTTAGACATCATCATGACAAACAGGACATTTGGACAGCATTTCTCATGAAAAAGTGGATAAGTATTCATACCCAGTGCAGATCATAATCAGCGAGCATGTTTTTTAAATAAAGTTGTTTTTTAAATAAAGTTTGAGGAAGCTTGGTGTTGGTGACGTTGATCTGTGACCATGGTGTGCTGTGGGCTGTTTATAGCCTACTGTTAGCTTTTTATATCTAATGACTTTATTAAGGCTTCAAAATGTATAAATGTTATGTTAACTTGTAAAGATTATCTGATAGACAAAATATGTAAGTGTCATAACCCTTTGTTAAACACAGCTTATTTTTTGCGATTTTCCAAAAGTCTATGGGAAAAATGCATAGGCTTTCGATCGAGGGAACCCGTGCGCCGCTAACTTCCGGGTTGGCCTACAAAAACACATAATCTCTGAGGTACTCTATTCAGCCCTTATCCATTTACGGCACTGATATCGAATGCTCATTGGCTCTCACCTGCTTCGTCACAGATTGTGACATCACGGAGAGAAGCCGGATTCATATTTTCATTGATTAATAACTTAAATTCTGCTCTGTCCCCATTAAAAAATAAATAAATAAATAAAAAACTTTACCGCCAGAGAGGACTGCAACTGCAACTCGTCATCATTTGAACTACTTTTGGTAGCCTACCACTTCTGACATTTTTGCAATAAATAAATTATTGTGATTAAGCTTGTTTGTCCGTTATTCTTTTATTTATAACAGTATGTAGTAATGGCTGTGGGTACCAGGCTGAGCATTTACAGTATTTACAAAACATCTAGGCTATGGTACTGTAAGGACGCTGAGGCGGCATTAGAATCCATATGCAGTCGTTTAATGTAATCCACAGCAAACAAATCCAAATTGACAGGCAGGTAGCATAAACGTCAGGCAGGCAGAGGTAGAAACACAGTAAGGCAGTCCAATCCAAACAACAAAACAAAGGGGAAATCCAGAAGGCAGAAACAGAACGAAACAGGCAATGGTCATACACGAGATAGCAAGACAAAGATGATATAAACGCTTGGTAAGGCAGGTAAACTGGCAATACTTTGCAAAGGCCTGATAGCCTAGCCATGCTTAAATGTCCCACAAAACAGGAAGTGGCTCATGAAGCAGAGGGAGCGGCAAACAGTCAGTACTCGGGAGAGGGCTCCCTCTGCTGGCGTGACGTTACAGAATCCCTCCCCCTAGGAGCGACTCCTGGCGCTCGACGAGGACGCCCCCGTGGCCTAGGTGCTGGACGATCGGGTCTGGCTCGATGAAAGTCCTCGATGAGTGATGGATCCAAGATGTCATGAGCGGCTACCCAAGATCTCTCCTCAGGTCCGTATCTCTCCCAGTCCACCAAATATTGGAGCTGACCCCCTCTCCGTCTGGAGTCCAACAACTCCTTTACCGCATATGCAGGAGATCCATCAATGTCCAGCGGCGGAGGTGGCTCTCGGTTCTCGACGTTGGGGTCAGCACCCGGGTGGACCGGTTTGAGGAGGGAAACATGGAAGGAGGAAGGAGTTTCAACTGGTATGTGACCTCATTAATCTGTCTTAAGATTTTAAATGGGCTGAGTTTTCTGCTAGGTAGCTGCAGCTTGAGGTCCCGTGTGGAGAGCCAGACCCTTTGTCCAGGTTGGTAGGGAGGGTGTGGACGACGTCGCCTATTGGCCTGGATCTCCTGGTTCCTGATAGCCCTTTGCAGACGTACATGCGCACTGTCCCACACCCTCTCGCTACGGCGAATCCAGTCATCGACTGCGGGTACCATGGAAGGTTCTCCTGACCACGGGAACATGGGGGGTTGGCACGCATTGAAAGGGAGTGAGACCAGTGGAGGAATGTCTTAAAGAGTTTTGTGCATACTCTGCCCATGGTAAGAACTCAGACCAGCGATGCTGTTCACGACCACAGTATGACCTTAAATACCTGCCAACCTCTTGATTCAATCTCTCAACTTGACCGTTCGACTGAGGGTGGTATCCTGAGGTCAAGCTGACATTGATGTCCAGCTGCCTACAGAAAGCTCTCCATACTTGTGAGGTGAATTGTGTTCCCCTGTCAGAAACAATATCTTCAGGTATGCCATAAACTCTAAAAACATGTTGAAAAAGTGCTTGAGGGGTTTCCATGGCAGTGGGGAGGCCTTTCAAAGGTATAAGACGGCAAGCTTTTGAGAAGCGGTCAATAATCACAAGAATTACCGTGAATTCGTTTGATGGCGCTAGATCGGTGACAAAGTCTATTGACAGATGTGACCAGGGTCGTTGGGGAATGGGCAAGGGCTGTAGCAAACCGGATGGTAAATTTAGGTGTTTTGGACTGGGCACAGACTGAACAGGACTTGACATAGTTTGCCACATCTTTAACCATGGAAGGCCACCAGAATGAGTTTTGTGTGAGATGGAGTGTTCTTGAAATACCTGGATGACCTGAGCAGAGTGATGTATGGACCCACTGAATGACCCTTAGTCAGAGATTTGAAGGAATGTAGTGCTTGTTAGGAGGACAACCTTGTGGTGTTGGTTCATTCTGTTGCTCTCTTTGGATCTCGTCCATCAGATCCCATGTAACGGGTGCAATGATAACTGATGGGGGTAGAATAGACTCGGGTGTGGATTCTACTTGTGGATGGTCATGTCGTCTGGATAGTGCATCGGCCTTGCTGTTCTTGCTACCTGGACGGTAAGTTACAGTATACTGGAACCTCGTAAAGAAAAGTGACCAGCGTGATTGGCGGGGGTTTAGTCTCTTCGCACTCTTGATGTATTCAAGATTCTTATGATCAGTGATTACCTGGAATGGATGAGTGGAACCCTCCAGCCAGTGTCTCCATTCTTCGATTGCGGTTTTCATAGCTAGAAGTTCTTTGTTGCCAACATCATAGTTGCGTTCAGCATCGTTGAGTTTTCTAGAGAAATATGCACATGGATAAAGCTTGCCTGGCTGTCCATGACGCTGAGAGAGTACCGTACCGATTCCACTGTCTGAGGCGTCGACTTCCAAGACAAATGGCAGGTTGGGATCAGGTTGTTTGAGGATGGGTGCTGTCGTGAAGCTATTCTTAAGTTCTGTGAAGGCTTGGGCAGCACTTTCAGTCCATTTAAATTTTGTAGGTTTACCTTTCAGTAGAGAGGTCAGTGGTGACGCTGTAATACTGTAGTTGCGGATGAAGCGTCAGTAGAAATTAGCAAATCCTAGAAAGCGCTGAAGGTCCTTGACTGTAGTTGGTTGAGGCCATTACGTGACTGCTGTGATCTTGGAATTGTCCATTTCTACACCATGATGACTGACGTTGTATCCCAGGAATGAGGTTCGCTTGACATGGAATTCACACTTCTCCGCTTTTACATAAAGTTGGATCTTCAACAATCTTGATAGCACTGTCTTTACGTGTTCCTGGTGTTCCACTTCAGACTTGGAATATATCAGTATGTCATCAATGTATGCCACTACATACTTGTTCAAGATGTCTCTAAAGATCTCGTTGATGAATGACTGGAAGACCGCTGGTGCATTGGCTAGCCCATACGGCATGACCTGGTATTCATAGTACCCCCTAGTGGTCAAAAATGCTGTCTTCCACTCGTCACCCTCTCTGATTCGGATGAGGTTGTATGTGCTCCTGAGATCTAGTTTGGTGTAAATTTTAGCCTCTCTGAGCTGTTCCAGTGCTGCAGGTACTAATGGTAGTGGATAGCGTAATTTAACTGTGACGTTATTCAAACCTCTGTAGTCAATGCAAGGCCGAAGTCCTCCATCCTTCTTTTCCACGAAGAAGAAGCCTGCAGCCGCTGGGGAAGTGGATGAACGAATGAAACCGGAACTGAGGGCTTCTTCTATGTAGTCTTCCATTGCTTGGGTTTCAGGACGTGAAAGAGGATAGATCTTACTTTTGGGAGGCATTGCATTGGGCAGGAGGTCAATGGCACAATCCCAGGAATGATGAGGTGGTAGCAGGGTAGCTTTGGTCTTGCTGAAGACTTCTTGTAATTCTTGATAAGATGGTATGGTGACTAGTTTAGATTCAGGACTTTCAATACTTGTGGTTAGACAAGGCTTGGTAATTATGGCGCTCAAACAGTGTGTAAAGCACAACTGTGACCATTGCGTTATCTCACCATGGTGCCACGAGATGACTGGGTCGTGAACAGATAGCCAAGGGTATCCTAGGATGATTTCATGGCGTGGGGAATCAATCACATATAATGAGATGGTCTCCTGATGGAATAATCCCACCTGAAGTTGCATGGGCAGAGTTTGTTGAATGATACCATCTCCAATGGGTTTGTTATTGACTGCGTTGACCTTGAGTGGTGATTGCAGGGCTGTGTGTGGATGTTGAACTTCTTTATGAGGTCTTGGTGGACTAAGTTCAATGCTGATCCAGAGTCAATCAAAGTGTGAATTCAAAAGAATTGTTTTCAGTAGAAATCCTGACAATGGCAGTGAGAGACTCGGCAGTAAGAAGCAAGAGATTGTCAACACTCACCCGGCTGTTAGCACTGATGTTCCTCCGGGCCTTCAGTGGACATGGGGCATTGAGATGGCCTGCTTCACCACAGTAAAAACACAGATTGTGTAACAACCGTCTGGATCTTTCTTCCATAGAAAGCCTTGTAACTCCTAGCTGCATGGGCTCTGGGATGGATTGAGCAGAAGATTGGGCTGGATTGGAATTCTGAGGCATTTGCTGGATTGACATGGTTCTCATGCATGGTAACTTAGTTTTAACAGGGTGATTGCGCATGAGATTATCAATCCTGATTGCTAGCGTCACATACTCAGGAAAAGAGTGGTTTTCTCCTTTGCATGCGAGCTCTGCCTGTAGCTCAACATTTAAACTGCGTTGAAATACGGCCTTAAGTGCAACATCATTCCAACCACTCTGCGCGGCGAGCGTTCTGAATTCAATGGCGTAATCAGCGGCTGATTGGCGGCCTTGGGTTAACTGCATGAGCTGGGTTGAAACATCCTTGCCCCCCGCTGGATATTCAAACACATCTCTGAGTTGTTGAACGAAATATGAGTAGGATGTTTGGAACAATCGATCAGTTTCCCAGACTGCCGCGGCCCACTCGATAGCCTTGCCAGTTAGTAGTGACATGAGAAAACTTCTGCTGGATACAACGTTGGCAAAGTATTATGTAAGGACACTGAGGCGGCGTTAGAATCCATATGCAGTCGTTTAATGTAATCCACAGCAAACAAATCCAGATTGACAGGCAGGTAGCATAAACGTGAGGCAGGCAGAGGTAGAAACACAGTAAGGCAGTCCAATCCAAAAAACAGAACAAAGGGGAAATCCAGAAGGCAGAAACAGAACGAAACAGGCAATGGACATACACGAGATAGCAAGACAAAGATGATATAAACGCTTGGTAAGGCAGGTAAACTGGCAATACTTTGCAAAGGCCTGATAGCCTAGCCATGCTTAAATGTCCCACAAAACAGGAAGTGACTCATTGAAGCAGAGGGAGCGGCTAACAGTCAGTACTAGGGAGAGGGCTCCCTCTGCTGGCGTGACGTTACAGGTACTTTAAGTAGGCCTATTAAAATAGATAATACAAGTCAAGTTATCTTCATTTATATCACGCTTTTTACAATACAGATTGTTTCAAAGCAGCTTCACAGTGATAATAGGTGTAACCTATTGAGTGATAAAAATTAATGGACAGAGATTGTTTTGGCTTTACAGCAGACAGGAAAAAGTTATTATCGAGCTAAGTAAGTTTTTGATTGAATCACTTCCATTGCAAAAATTGTTAATTATTTACTTAAGGGCCGCTTAATTGACACATTTTTTAACTTAAAAACAGATGACTTTTAATGAGTTCTTGCCGTGTATGTGCGCAGACGATGACGCAGACGCTTAGTCTTTCTTTGCAAAGTGACATCGCCAAATTACTTGTCTGGCCCGCATAATACAGAATTATTAGTCGTTTTCACGGATCCATGCGAACTAGAATCATTTATACAGACAGTTAATTGGATAAAGAGATACATATATATAGGCTATATATATAAAAACATTAGTCAACAATAAGACACATCAGTGAATGGATTTAAAAGACTTTGGGATGTGTATATTAGATATAAAAAGTCTATACACTGTTAAAACAGCTGTTTTTGTTTTTAAATGTAAAACAAGGATAAATGGAAAAATTACAATGGCACTAAAAACCAAAGTGACACAGTTCAGAGAAAAGAAAAAAATTAAAACCTGGAATAACTAACTGCATTAGTGTGCACACGCTGAATTACTTTACCAGTTCAAACACCCTTTGATTTCATTAAAGCACTTAGTCTGATTGGATAGGCTTCTTCCAGCTAGGCACATAATGAATTGAATAGTTTCCTACTCTTCTTTGCAAACACATTCCAGATCTGTTGAATCTCCTGTGCAAGGCCCACTTCAGGTCCCTCCACAGATTTTCTATAGGATTCACATTTTGTCTCTGGCTGTACCATTCCAAAACATGAATCTTTCTTTCAGATTTCTTGCAGATGCCAGAAGGTTCTGGCTATTCACTAAAGCCCCAGTTCCAGCTGAAGAAAAGCAGCACCAAAGCATAATGCTGCCACCACCATGCTTCACCGTGGGAATGGTGTTTTTTACTGATGTGTATTTTGTTTGCCTGAAAATGCAAGTCTTTGAAATCGGGTTTCAAAGTGCAAGTTTTTGAAAACGTGTATTTTTTTGACTGAAAATGCAAGCCTTTGAAATCGGGTTTCGAGTAGCGCAAGCTTTGGTGTGAACTAAGGGAATATTTAATGACCACAATAGTAATTTCTCTCTAGAAATAACATCAAAATTGGAAAATGTTGGTCAAAAACAAACTGACCATCAACCGCAACTTTCAGATGCCATCTTTATTTTTAAGCTCAACTGTCACAGAATGGAAAGCACAGGATTGTGGGATATCAAAGGCAGTGAAGAATACATGCTGCCTTAAAAATTTATCAGATGAAGGTATCTCAGGAGACAAGGGGCCTCATTTATAAAGCGTGCGTACGCACAGATGTGATCTTAGAGTGTGCGTACGCTTAAATCCACGCCAACACTCATATTTATAAAAACGGTCTTTGACGTGGAAAAGTGCTTAGCGCCACGTCAGGTTCTGAGCAGACGTACGCACTTTTCCTTGTCAGATCACTGCAGGTTTTTGGAAATCTAAGCTATTCTTGCAGCTCGCCAAGGATTTGGACGATGACTGGTGATGTTTTTATATGTAAATGACATTAATTAGGTGTCGTTTAAAACAGCTGCGTGCAAGTTCAAGATCATTTGCAATTTATAGATTTCACATCTGAAAGAGAGGCGTACGCTCGTTTTCTATGTGTACGTTCATTCTATGAATCACATGTACGCACATCGGAGAAATGATCGGAAGATCAAATTTAGGATGGTTTCTGCACAACATTTTATAAATGAGGCCCAAGAACTGAAACTAACATTGGATTCTGATGTGCCTTGATGCATCCACCAAAGGCAGCATTTCTAAGCTTTCGGATGCAGCCTGTGTGTTGAGGCAAGCTGGAGCTAAATTCTGCAGGACAGTGCCCCTCCAGGAACATGTTTAGACCCCTCGTGTAGAGTGTTCAGTGCACACACAAGCAGCTCTTGATCTGTTTTTATCAGCTCGGTTTCACATACAGCGAACTCCATCTCTGCATGTGCTGCGAGTTTAACATGCTTTTGGGAATTGCTAGATTTACTTCATTTACACATTCACATAATTTCCACAAAAACATTTTTGTGGACAGACATTTACAGAATTTTACCAGCCTTCTGCTAAAAAAGCTCAAGGATTTGAAATGTTAATAGCTTGAGGCTTTGAACATTTGAAAGTGAAGAATTTAAGATGTAATATTATTATTGTAACTTATAGTGTAAAATAAATGTATTATTATAATTATGATCAAATTCATTTTTTACATTTGTACAATTTGTACATTCATTTTACAATTTGTAAATTAACAGTAATAAAGTTGTCTTCATTTTTATAGTTTAAACTATATAATTATAAAAAACTAATATATATATACATATATATATATATGATTAAAAAATCTAAATATTATATACTCAAAATGTAGAAATGTTGGTGTGCTACAGGAGTATTAAAGAATATATTACGTATTACCACTGTGTTCGCTAGAAACATGAGGGGTAAAATTCAAAGGCACTCAAGTGGTTCTAGGTAATCTTTCGAAAAGTCTAAAGATTAAAATAATAATAATAATAATAATAATGAGTTAACCCTATTTATTAAAGACTTTTATCTTTAATCACTTGAGTGCCTTGGAATTTTCTGTTTATCCTCAAAATATTATATAACATGAGAGAACAGTGAACATGCAAATGTGTTAACTGATTTTAATATAAGCACTTGCTTACTGCAAAATAAACTAAATCTAGACAACATACTGTTCAAATCTAAACAAAATGGTAAAAGGAAACAAAAGAGAGAACAGAGAACAGAACCATGCAAAGAGCAGAGTCTTTTTGTGTCAAGCACATACTTCCTGTATTGTATGCAGGTGACTAGCAGCAACTGCAAGACTATTTTTTACCGGAGAATATACACTA
>RJVU01075378.1:2742846-2775733 GCA_003731715.1 Anabarilius grahami
AGACACTATGCTCATTTAAAAAAAGAAAAAAGAAAAGAATGAAACAGCAAGCACTGTTTTTCACATTCATGAACTTTTGAATAGACAGTTTTACTTAAACTAATAATGTTACAGGGATCACTCAAAAAAAAGCATGAAAAAAGTTGGTAAAGTAGCACCTCTAACAGACCACATCCTGTTATGAATTTTTCTATACCTCTGTGGTTTGGAGCTCTGTCACTAATGTCATCGCAGCCTTTACAAGTCAGCACTTAACTTTCAAATCACACTCACTACAGATCAGTCCTTTCTATATGTTTAATGATTTAAATTTCTCATTTAAACGAGATCAGGATTAAAATACTTCTTAAAGAGTAGAAATGAAGAGCTATATATTCTATACATTTTCATAGATATTCTCTAAAGTAAAGGGTTATAAATATGAGATTTTGAGCAAAATAATTTTAGTTGTCCATTATTCAGTTGTCTGTGCAATTTAACTGCCTCTACGTTACATTGACTGGAATGCAATGTTGTTGTAGGCAACAAGTTGTCCTACTAGGGAAAATCACAGTAAGCTTGCGCATAATTAATTGTTATGGTTATTTATCATTTAGCAGAGACTTGGGAAACAAACATATTTTACACAAACATTCTCACACAGTCTCTGTAACACTCGGTTATATGTTTCTCTAGTGGTAACGAAATCAGAGTAATGCAGAGTAAATGTCTGCAGTTGCCTTGTGTTGCCATGGGTTTTCTCCGGGTGCGCCCATTTCCCCCACAATCTAGGGACACACAGTATAGGTGGATTGGAGACACTAAATTGCATGTGTCTTTGTGTAACCACTGTGATAGATGGTGAATCACCCTGGATGGATGGGCAGTCTGTGTCCCAAGACACTGGGTTAGGCACTAGCATCCCCACGACTACAGAGGAAAAGCGGTTTTGGAGAATGGATGGACCCTTGCAACACAACATCCCCATTTAAATCAAAGGGTTCCTAGCATTCTGTGAGTCTAGTACTGAATATACTTTCTTTTCAGCTTCTTGCTTCACCAAAACCTGAATAAGAGAACTGACATTAGAAGAAGGTGCTATATACCTACTATTGCAGTCCTTGCAGAAATACTAAAAATGTAACATGTTGTTAAGAACTGCAGTCTGACATGGAGAGCAGCAAGGCAGATACTTAACACTAAGAACTTACTTGCCCTAACCACTGAGCAACCACACCTCAATTGCATGCTACAGCAGACATTAAGATCTTGATTAAGTGGGAAATAGGACACATTCATAAGCTTTCATGTCTTGCACCACTGAATTAGAGCAGTGGAAGCAAGGTGTACAATTCTAAATATTCTCTCAATGCAGTTGCTTTTTAGCATACACTTTCCTAAGGTTTCGTTAATGCCAGTTGTTTATTTCAGTGCTGAATCTTTGGGAAGTCATAATGCTTTGGCCACCTGACAAAAAACTGACAAAAAAATATACAGAGATTGCCATCATGCAGTCCGTAATGCTCATGTGAGACTCGACTCCTGTTTTTTATCAACACTTAAAACAGGAAAGTCAAAAATGAAATGAACCTTCCACTGCCCAAGGTCCTTACAAAAAATTAATCAGATCAACAGTCAGTGGAGGTATGAATGAGTTTTCAGCTGCCCTCCTCTTCCTCTACGGAGTGATTCAGTCCAGGTATGAACTTCAGAAGGTGCTTGCGGACGCTACCTCTTCTGCCTCTCCTTGGCAGGGTCCCAAACACAGATGAAGATGAATTTTCCCAGCTCGGGGAGAGTGAACTGTTACTGCTGGTCAGGCTAATGCTGCGTGTTCTTGTCAGGGGTCGCAACGTGCCCCCCTCCAGCTGGAAGAAGCCGCCGTTTGGCTCAGTGGGGCTAAATGGACTTGAGTCATCAAATACTGGTGACATGAAGGCGGCATCCTCACTATCATCTGTCATGATGCTGCGGCAACTGCTGTCACTGGAAAAACGCTGCCCAGAGTGGCCCATTGGAGATGAAAGAGACGTCATAGAGTCAACAGACAGATGCTGAGCACTCTCATTCAGATTACCTGGAACACAGACACAGATACCTGTAATCCTAATGGCCCTGAATCATTCAACATCCGCAAAAACATCAGCCTGTTGAGTAGCAGAGCATCAGACAAGGGACACAGATGGACACAATGAGGGTTTCCTAAAAACTTTGTTAACAGCTTCACTACTCAAGATAAAACAGGGACTCATGCACAACCATAAGAAAGTATACACCAATTATCATTGTGAAAACTACACCATAATAAGAACAAAGAGAACATAATAATAACAAAGAACAAAAAATTGTAAACCTTTATTTCTGCCATATTTATGGAAATTTATGATTATTTTGTCTTGTGGGATATAAATATATATTATGCTGGGGTGCAAACTCAACTGTATAAATAACAATTTAAAAACATTATTTGCTTGAACTTTTAATTTAAAATGTTGCATTTAAAGATCTTAGATAAAAAAAATTAAAATGAAGATATTTTTAATAAAATCTGAGAGATTTCTGTCCCTCCATTGACAGAAACATGCTTGAGCTTCTGTTTGCTGTAACTGATGTCTGAGTTAATGAATGTTTATATGTAAATAAAAGCCTAAATAAAATCTGTTCATCATATAAAGTGTTTGTGCCTTTTCAGAAAATTTGCAATAAACCACTCAAATCATATGGATTCATTTTAAAATCTCTTTATGAAATTTTTGAAGTGTCAAAGTGGTAGTTGCGTAAACATTAAAAAGATATTAATTTGTGTTCCAATGATGAACGAATGTCTTACAGGTTAGAAATGACATGAGAGTGAGTAATTAATGAATGCATTTTCATTTTTGGGTGAACTAAACATTTAAGATCATGAGAAACAAAAACTTCTGATAAATAATGAGTTCCCATGCAATGTAATCTTTTCAGTAAGTGCTGAGCTTTGAGGGGGCTCAAGGATTGAACTCGATGGTGGAGAAATGTTCATTTGCCTGACGTAAGCAGCAGCTTTGACTTTGCCCAGAGGAACAAAATTATCATGAATGAAAATGCTCTTCAGAACTTCCTATAAACCTCATTTAAAGCTAAATTAGGACTCTCTCAGGGAGATATATACGGTGGCCCAGTAGTGCACAACACAACGAAATTAAAAAAGCAAACATAAGTTCACAACACAACGAAATAAAGCCACAACACAATGAAATCAAGCCACAACACAACGGAAACAAGCCACAACACAACGAAATAAAGCCACAACACTACGAAATCAAGCCACAACACAACGAAGTAAAGCCACAACACAACGGAAATGCTCCCGACCACTTGGGGGCTCTCAGAGCTCGGTAATATTAGTATTCCTTGCCACTGTTCTATAAAGTCGACAGTCTTACAAAGATATCAATACCATGATTAGTTTTAAGTATGTAAACAGTGTATATCGACATGAAATATTAATTAAAAATCAACTACGGCGCATGATGAAGGGAACATTCACCAATTCCACCAAGTGGTTAAAACGTATAATTTGTATTCATTACAATGACTTTGTTTAACATTTAAAAACAGACATGTTCAAATTCCAAAGCTTGATAGTTCCTGTTGGTAAGACTGACAAGCTTTGGAATTTGAATATGTCTGTTTTTAAATGTTATAAGTAATTTTAATGAATACAAATTATACGTTTTAACCACTTGGTGGACTTGGCAGACGTTCCCTTCATCATGCGCCGTGGTAGCGCGTCAAATCATTCACAGGTATAAATATGAAGCTATTTTGCACGTAGGTGATTTTGAATTAATATTTCATGTCGATATACGGTGGTTACATACTGTTAAAACTAATCGTGGTATTGATATTACTGCCGACTCTATAGAACATTGGCAAGGAAAACTAACTTTACCGAGCTCTGAGAGCCCCCTAGTGGTCGGGAGCATTTCCGTTGTGTTGTGGCTTTATTTCGTTGTGTTGTGGCTTTATTCCATTGTGTTGTGGCTTGATTCCGTTGTGTTGTGGCTTTATTTCGTTGTGTTGTGGCTTTATTCCGTTGTGTTGTGGCTTGATTTCGTTGTGTTGTGAACTTATGTTTGCTTTTCTAATTTCGTTGTGTTGTGCACTACTGGGCCACCGTAGAAATATACCCCTTGAACAGTTTAGAAATGAAACTAAAGAGAGTGTTTTTTTTTTTTCTCACCTCCAGTAAGACGCCTTTCCTGAAGCGTGAGAGATTGCAGTTCCACCCATTTCTCACGTAGAGTTTGCTGTGTTGAGGGAAAAAACAGAAACAAGATCAACATCAATGAGTCATTCTGGTAAATGTGTATGTACAGTATGTCGATCAGCATTCATTTAGATGCCTCAGCATTCATGGTAACACATACACTACAAATGTTGAAAAAAACAGCATATGCTGGTTAGGTATGTTTTGAAGCATGGCAGTTGGTTTGAGCTGGTTTATGCTGGTCCTTAGTTGGTCATGATCTGGTTTAAGCTGGATACTGAGCTGGTTTTAAGATGGTCCTGAGTTGGAGCTAGTTGCTAAAGACCAGCTTAGGACCAGCACTTGACCACCTTAAGCTGGTCCTTAATTGGTCCTTAGCTGGGCATGAGCTGGTTTATGACCAACTAAGGACCAGCATAAACCAGCTCAAAAACCAGCTGCCATGCTTCAGAACATACCTAACCAGCATATGCTGTTTTTTTTCAACAGGCACATTATATATATTTCAGGCTGCCTGAGATTTCTCAGTTGTGTACCGTATATTTCTGAGAGGTTTCAGCTCTTTAAGGGTACATGTGGTAAACACACACAAACACACATTAACATGCATAAATACACACCTTAAGGTAGCGCATCTTTTTCTCTAATTCAATTCTCTTCACAACATTCCCGCTGACTGTCTCCAACCTTCACACACACACACATACATACAGAAGACAAGAGAAAGACAGTGGTTAAAATTAATACATGATGGCCAAAGGGTCTTTTTTATGATTGTGTAATATACACATTTGTTTTAATTGTTGATTGCTAGGGTGTTCCGCTAACAAGTGCTTAGTCATATAAAGTTCTGGGTGGTTGCTAGGTGGTTACACATTGGCCCAATCAAAAGAGTCCTTGCCAAGTCCCTGTGATATTCTGATCTCTAGATATGGATCAGGGTAGGGATCCACCAGCAGTTTGTAAGTTCTTAAATTGGAGTCAACAGTAGGGGATTTTCATTCATATTATTTATTTTAAATTAAATATTGTTTATTGAACAATAATATTTATGTGAACAATACTAACCATTATAAAAGTATAAGAAGTTTGTACAATAGGAAATGAACACAAGCAAACAATTAAGTCAAAAATACAAAAGCAGTTCTATAGTTAATACAGGATTTAAGTTAAATAAAAATATAACATTATAAAACTTAACTTAGCCAAATCGATTTGGTCTGGAACAAGTAACAGATTAATTACGGAACTTCAAACACAATATTCTAAAGATGGCTGCATGCTTGTTTCTCTTGCGCATATGCCTGTTCACCGGCAGAAACAAGCGGAGTGCTACAAATTGTGAAATGGTTTCTGTGTGATATTAGTAGAATATGGCATGACTGGAAAAGACTCTCAGCCAATCAGATTCGAGATCCAGAACTAATATATAAAAAAAGAATACAAAAAAGTCCACACCACAACTATAAGGATAGCTGCACAGAGAAACAATATAGTTGGAATCACTTTCAGAATGTTTTTTTTTTTCAGCTGATAAACGTTAAATACTTTGAGAGCCAATCAGAATCCTTCTTGCTTTCAAAGCTCAAGAATTTAAAGCTGCAGACGACAAAACTGCAGCATGCACTTAGAACAAACAGAACAATATTATCCGTTGGTGTGGACATTAAATAGTTATCATTACAGTTATCTTTATAGTTATCGTTCTTGTTGTGAACAGGCCTTAACTCTTAATTAACTCCAGAAATTCACTCTCCGTACTTAATTTTGGTTGCACCATTACCTTAAGTATTATTGTCGCTTCATAACATTAAGGTTGAACAACTGGTCTCATGGACTATTTTAACAATGTCTTTAGTACCTTTCTGGGCCTTGAAATTTGTTATGACATTGCTGTGTATAGGGAGATCAGAAACCAGATTTCATCAAAAATATCTTAATTTGTGTTCCAAAGATAAAGGAAGGTCTTACGGGTTTGGAACAACATGAGGGTGAATAATTAATGACAGAAATTTAATTTTTGGGTGAACTAAACCTTTAAATGTCCCTTTATGTCACAATTATACTGAGTTATAACTTAAGCACAGCTGGTGCAAATGTTCCCAGTTCTAACTAGGATTTTTGCTTTCCATTCCATTTTATCATCCATGAGTCTGATCACTCAGTAGCACACATCTTCTCAACACGCTGCATTATTTATGGTAGCACAAACATTTTGTTTCTGATATTATACTCACTTTAGCATGTTAGTGGATTCTCGAATCAACTCAATGATATGCTGGTGGGTAGAACCCTCAATACTGACTCCATTTACTGACAGTATGATGTCACCTATCAAAGAGAGAGAGATTTCAAAATTAGACTAACACTCATTACACAGAGCTGGCAATCATACTACATACACACAATTTTCGATCTTTAATTTAACCTTCTTAATTGCTTGTTTAGAGGTGAAATTAGTAATGTTTTAGTGCTGTTGTTGTTGTTTTAGCCAGACCAGCTCCTGTCACAGCTGTCTTTCATTAGATTGATGTTTGTTTGTGACACTAGCAAAACCTTTTGTTTGTTTGTCTGTGAGATAGCAGACAGAACAAGTGTTTGGGAAACTTATGCAATTTTTAGTAATTTTTTTGGTGATACTAGCAGCACAGTTAAATGTACTTTCTTAGTTTACTCTGTACTATTTTTATTTTATTGTTTATTTGGTTTTGTTTCTGCACTATTGATTTGTATTTGTTATGTATTACTTGTTATACAAGTATATCCATTTGCACTGTTATGTCCATTTGCAGCCTACTTTGATTTAATTATTATGCACAAGATGCAGACACAGATCAGTGTCTACTGCTTTTTATGATTTGCCCACCGGTGATATGGAGATACTAAAACAGTAAAACCTAATAGAATAAAAACAGATTGAGATGCCTGCTAAGTGTTTCAAATGTAATGCACTCNGTTATACAAGTATATCCAGTTGCACTGATATGTCCATTTGCAGCCTACTTTGATTTAATTATTATGCACAAGATGCAGACACAGATCAGTGTCTACTGCTTTTTATGATTTGCCCACCGGTGATATTGAGATACTAAAACAGTAAAACCTAATAGAATAAAAACAGATTGAGATGCCTGCTAAGTGTTTCAAATGTAATGCACTCAAATTGCTACAATGCTCAGCGCTACAGCCTTTTGTGCAATGGGAGTAGTGAATTTAATGGTGTTATCAACACTTTTCATGATTAGTTAATCATCTGTAATCATAAAAACAAACCAGTTCTATATGTGTAATACTTATGTCATATGCAAAGATCTTGCCCAATCAAAACACTGGCCATACAGAGAGAAAACAAGGTAATTCTAAATTCTGATAGTTTTTGATGTACTTATCTTATTAATATTATAAGTGGACCTCAGGAAACATAAAAAAGTGTAATCCACTGAATTAAAATTGACAGGCTGATTATAGTGTTTTCCATTGAAAGAAAAATGCTTAATGCTTGAGAAAGCATGAAATAACAGTCCATAAAGACCAAAGAGAGCAACACATCAGCTGTGTTACTGGTAGATGTGGTCTAGGCTGGTGAGAAAATTATATGTAAACAAGGTCAGTTCAGATGGGTGGAGTGAGTAACACTCTGAGAAAAGGAAGTGGAAAACCTGCTCACCAGCAGTCAAACCTGCAGTTTCGGCTGCACTGCCATCCTGCACACTGCACACAAATGTACACATCTCCACCATACTGCTGTTCTTCACCTTTAGACCATATGTCTGCACAGAGAGACACACATCCCAAAGGACCATTACTGAAAATATCACTAAAAACATTTATGCCTGTTCTAAAAATCTGTATAAAAACATACCTGGACTTCAAATCCAAAGGCTTCATTGTCTTGTTTCTCCAATATAACCACTGTTCTGTGCAAAACAGGAGAAATGTGCATCAAATATTTGCATGAGACACACCAGATATTCACAGTGAATCAGTAAATCAGTCTTACCTCTGAGGATCAGTATAATCCACCAGAGATGTTGAGTGTGTTCTGCGCAGCTGCAAAAGAACAATTCTCAGATTAATTTAATGTGATTATTCAGATTGATCTAAAATTATGTAAAACTGCAAGATTCCTGCAGGAATTGTTATTTTGCAGGAATGCACGTTACATTTGAACTAATAATATTTTTTTAACTGATTGATAAAAAAAAAATCAATTAATATTCATTTAGGATATCTTAACAAAATGGATTAGGACAGTTTATTATGTTAGGTCCACAGTTGTTAAGTTATTTAATTATAAACTCTCAGCATTCATGTTTCCATAAAAACAGATATTAAGATTCCATCTTAATTGTCCCACCTGACTGCGTGATAATGTCCCGCCTTTGATTTCTTCAGTATTCAAACTTTTGGCACTGTTGAAAGACCGTCGTCGCCACAGTATGCTTTTCTTCTTTTGAGAGCTGTCGATTATGTAGCTGTCCAGGCTGCTCAGCTGTTTTAAAGGTGCTTTACAGTTCTTATTGGATGTCATCATGCTTCTTTATTCATAGAACCACAGCACACAACTGCAGGCTTCAGTGTGACCTGTCTGTAGTATACACAGCGGATATAACCACGTCATGTGAGTATCAGGAACTAAAGACATCGAGAATCAGTGTGTGTCTTGTGTGTGACCATCTTTTATGGTTCCTTTTTTTCCCTCATCTCTTCTTTCACTTTTTTCATCTTCATCTAATGTGCTGCAGAAATAGTTCATCTGCCTATTGTTGTTTCCTTTTTTAGTATTTTGCAGTAGTTTGAGTCTGAGAACAAACATGCATGAAGAGCCACAGTGTTGTCAAATCTCTTTCATCTGTTTCCACATCTGCACAGCTTTCACTTCTCTCCATCTCTCTGTGAACACTTGCTTTGTGGTCTACACAGAGGACTTTTCTGAAAGCTGGAATAGTAAGAAACAGATGAGATGAGACCCTCAACACTAGAGCTGTAATGATGGGTCAACAGAATGGGGATCCATTTGCAGCTTTTATTAAGAAAAGTATACACACAGGCAAGAGCAAAGGCAGAGACGTAAACGGGGACAGGCAATGGTCGAGGCAGGCGGCAGACAGACAGAATCCGGACACAGGCAGAGATCAGGGCAGGCAGCAAGCAAACACAGTCCAGTAAACAGGCAAGGATCAGGACAGGCAGCAGAGAATCACAAGAGGTAAACAGTCCAGATGGCAACAGTATAACAATACACAGAAAACGCTCAGAAATTATCACCGGGACAAATCAAGACTTCGCAGTGTGTGTGTGTGTGTGTGCTGCTTAAATAGTGTGAGTGTGATGTGGTGCAGGTGTGTGCGCAATCAGTCCCAAGAATGAGGGCCTATGGGAAATGCAGTCCGAATGATGGTAAGTTCAATATTCCGGTGAAGGCTCCCTCCGGTGGTGCTGGGGAGGAAGTGCGGGAGCCTCACTTGTGACAAGAGCAAACAACCTGATTCACTGTGGTTTATGTTCTGAAATTCCTCTGACTTTGTACAAAAAAAGTACTCTTCACATACGCCTGTTTCAATAAAGAGGTTTAACCAACTCTGACTTAAAACTTAAACTTTCAGTTGACTTACTCTGAGATGAGAAATTCTGAGTTTTCAGTTTCAGAACAGTTGAACTGAGTTAGTTCAACTAAGTAGGTTGACTCTTGAGTTAAGCGCGTCCACTACGACTATGAAAAGAATGGTAGGTTATTGAACTAATATTCATTGTCATGGTATCCCACGGGCAAAAATAAATGTAATAATTTAAGTGCATTTTTTTATTTAGCAAATTATCTGTCAATGGGGTAAGAAAAATACAGTAGCAGCTATGTATACTAAGTGGAAATAGCATATTCTTTGCAATAAGTGTAAATAGTAATTAGATACATATTGGCAGATACATACTATTTGCACCTTGTACATTAACAGGATGCAGTAATAACAGAGTCTAAAGGATTATATTTATTAAAATTATAAATACTTTTATCATTATTAAACACAGGTTAGGCACTTAGACACATTTTCTTCATTTTTATGGAAAATAAATGCCTTTCTGATGTGATGGGAAAAGGGAGAAAAGGGGGACCCGAACCCGGGTCAGTCGTGTCACAAATTAGTTCTATGAGCCTTACACACTACTGCCTACACTACTGACAGTGGTGAATAAAGCACATCTTTTTTAACCTTGTGTGACATTGGTGGGCGGAGCAAGTGTAAATTTGCACGTAGTGTAAGACACCCCCTCCCCCCTTCCCAGAAATCAAGACTAAATATCTTATTTAATTTTTCTTATAAAAAAAATGCATCTTGATTTAAGAAATTTTCGATATTTGTACTTGAAATAAGACAAAAATACTCTGCAAGAAAAGCATTTTTGCAGCGTGAATGAATAAGTATTTAAACATCGCTTACGCTTTAAAAAGGGGGAGGAGACCGAAAGAAACTCTGGGTTTACTGAAGAAAACCTGCTCCTGACCAGGTTAGGTTCACAGAGTAGGTTACTTGTTTTCTCTTCATAATAAAAACCTTCATTTAAAAACTGCATGTTGTGTTTACTTTGTATTTAAATTTGTTTGATGATCTGAAACATTAAAGTGTGACAAACATGCAAAAAAGGGGGCAAACACATTTTCACACCACTGTATCACATTGAAGGGCATTAATTAAAACAAGGGTAGGCTATACGACACCAGATTACAAGTAATGATACAAAATCAAACATTGCTTTCACTCACTTTACCTTCAAATGCAATCTCCAGTATTAGATCAAATTAAGTTGTTTAAATGAAGTCTCACGATTACCGTCAGTTCCTGGACTCCAATTCCCTGCCGCCTGCCTTTGGACTGTGTTTTGTTTCCTGACCTTGTGAGTGATATCTGCCTGCCTCGATCTACTGCCTGTATCCTGACCACGATTCTGCCTGTCCCTTGCTGTTCCTGTCTGCCCCTGTTTGACCCTGCCTGTACGACCACGCTCTTATCTAATAAAAGCTTGCAATTGGATCCCTGCCTGAGTCCCGCTTCGTTACAGCTTTCCTGAAGTACAATGGCCCGGTAGGAACATTGCTCAACTGTTGTTATGGCTGAAGCAGGGCCCAAGATCATTGGAGGATTATATCAAAGATTATCTTGACATTGCGTATTACTCAGATCTGCCTGACTGTGCACTGATAGACTTTTTTTGTGATGGCGTTAACCAACCACTTCAGAACAAACTTAGACAAGAGCTAGTTCATCACTTACTAGCTTTCTGGATTATGCTTTGTTGTCTGTTGGCTCTTTATTTACTGTGGGTGTCGCGGAGAAATGCGACACCTCACTGGATCACGTAATGGCCACCGCACCAAAGAACACTCACAACATGGCGGTCACAACAACAACAAAAAGTCAAGTCACCGTTAATCTTCATGAGCCAAGTCAAGTCACAGCTGATCTTCATGAGCAAAGTCAAGTCACAGTTGATCTTCATGAGCCAAGTCAAGCCACCGTTGATCGTCATGAGCCAAGTCAAGCCACCGTTGATCGTCATGAGCCAAGTCAAGTCACAGCTGATCTTCGTGAGCCAAGTCAAAGCACAGTTCATCTTCCTGAGTCACGTCACGTCTCCGCTGATCGCCCAGAGTCACGTCGCGTCACCACTGATCGCCCAGAGTCACGTCACGTCTCCGCTGATCGCCCAGAGCCACGTCACGTCTCCGCTGATCGCCCAGAGTCACGTCACGTCTCCGCTGATCACCCAGAGTCACGTCACATCTCTGGATCCGTCCGAGAGCGGAGAGGATTGTTGTCCAGTGTGAACGATCCTCCACTGACTTCAGCACGTGCCACTGGCATTCCGAAAGCTCCGCCGGCCCCGCACTCAAGTCCGCTGGCCGCTTCGCACTCAAGCCCGCCGGTTGCTACGCACTCAGGCCCGCCGGTTACTACGCACTCAAGCCCGCCGGTTGCTACGCACTCAAACCCGCCGGTTGCTACGCACTCAGGCCTGCCGGTTGCTACGCACTCTAGTCCGCCGGTGTCTACGGACAAGATGGCCACGTCGCCGGTGTCTACGGACAAGATGGCTGCGTCGCCGGTGTCTACGGACAAGATGACCCCTCCGCCAGTGTCTACGGACAAGATGGCCGCTCCAGTCTTCGCCGAGCCCGCTCCAGTTTTCGCCGAGCCCGCACCAGTCTTCGCCAAGCCCGCTCCAGACTCTGCACCCGAGCTCCTTGCCCTGCCGGCGCCATCTAAGCTCCTTGCCCTGCCGGCGCCACCTCGGCTACTTCCCTTGCCGGCATCATCTAAGCTCCTTGCCCTGCCGGTGCCACCCGAGCTCCTTGCCCACGAACCCGCCACTGCCTCCGTTGAATTCCCCAAGAACTTTTTTTGGGGGGGGGCATATACCTGAGGGTGGGGAACTTGTGGGTGGGGACCTTGCACTACCACGGCCATCATTGGCCTCTGAACCGCCATGGTCATCTACGGACTCTGACCAGCCGTGGTCATCTATGGACTCTAACTCGCTATGGCCACCTATGGACTCTGACTCACTATGGCCGCCTATGGACTCTGAGCTGCCACGGTTGCTGAAGGTCTCCGAACCGCCATAGCTGCCCAATCCACCTGACCTGCCGTGGCTGCCCGAGGCACCGGACCTGCCGTGGCTGCCCGAGCCACCTGACCCGCCGTGGCTGCCCGACTCTCCTGACCCACCTTGGCATCCCAAGGCTCCCGAACTGCTAAGGCCGCCCACGGCCTCTGACCGTCTGTTACCCGTGTACGATTCTCCACCGCCTGCCTTTGAACTGTTTATTGTATCCTGACCTGTGAATGATATCTGCCTGTGCTGACCATTGCCTGTATCCTGACTACGATTCTGCCTGTCCCTTGCTGTTCCTGTTTGTTCCTGTTTTGACCTTGCCTGTACGACCACGCTCACTTTTAATAAAGCACTGCAAATGGATCCCTGCCTGAGTCCCGTTCCGTTACAGAAGGAATACTTCCTGAGTTGACCATACAAAAATAAATGGGTTGATCCTGTAAAACATCATCCGGCCTTAAGGTTATAGCGTGCAAATGTATGAGAGAAAGTATTAGAGAAAGGAGATGCTTGTTGTGCTTGGAGATTGGACATCAGCAGAAACAATGCCACAAAGTCGTCAGCCCTGCTAGTCCATCTACTTCTGACCTGCACGCTCAGGGAAACTAATACACTCATGTATGGGAGGGGACTATGTGAGTGCAAAATGTCAAACCCTCAATGTGGATGATGATTTATGTGTTTATAATGAATGTTGCAAGTCTGTCTCCGGTAACAGTATCGTCTTATTCCAGAATGTCACAAAGTTGGAAAAGGCATATAGTCTGTTCTATACTTCAGTTCTGTTGAATGACAAACTCATAGTCCAAGCTCTACTGGATAGCAGATCTATGGCGTGTACGATCAATGAAGAAACAGAGCGTGAACTTTTGAACATGGAAATGTCTGCACAGGTAGACCAGTCACATTTGGTGTTAAATCAGACCAAAAGGAGTCTATCAGCTGAAGATGGATGTGTATGGCAAGTTAGTGAGTGTGCCTACACTAGTCGTCCCGGGACAGAGAGATCAATTGATTCTGGGAACTAATGTCATTAAGTTCATACTTACTCAGCTCAAACAAACCTCTGGCTATTGGAATGTCATGAATCGTCCTGAAACATCTGGAGAACCTGAAATTGAGCAGTTTCTGAACATGTTGTCGGGCATTAACAGGTGGAAGGGTGGTGAAATCCCTGATATTGTGGGCACTGGAAAACTAGCCCAGGCCATTACTCTGTTGCCCAAACAAGAACACCTTGTGTGGGGTAAACTTCCGTCAAATACCCCTATTTCTATGGGAAGTACGGTTATGATTGAGCCACCCAAGGCGCAGACCCACAAGAAAGGCATCATGGTGGGAAGAGTCATTGCCTCTATGTCTGGTGATGGATGGGTCCCAGTCAGGATCATAAATCCCTTTGATAAGGCTATTACACTGAGAAGGAACTCAAAAATAGCTGATGTCTTCCCTGTTGTGGCTGTTGAGGACCTCAATGTGCACCCTGATCGCAAGAACGATAAGATGGTGAGTGTGCAGAGCCAGAGCATCATTGGAGGCATTGATGAAGGAGATTGCCCTGCCTTCAAGCTCCGTGAAAGCCTTCAGAAACTTGGTCTTGGTGATTTAGACATTGAGTCATGTGAAGTATCCCACTATTGGAAGAGTCAGCTAGTACAGCTCATTAGGAGGCTTGAGGACGTATTTTCCAAACACAAACTAGATTGCGGAGAAGCCAAGGAGTTTGTCCACCGTATTCGTTTATTATTGCATACCGCCGTGTTCCACCAGCGCAGTACCAGATGCTGAGGAGTGTTCTCTCTGAGATGGAGGAACAGGAAATCATACGCAAGTCTAATAGTGAGTGGGCTTCACCTCTTGTGTTGGTATGGAAGAAAAATGGAGACCTCAGAGTGTGTGTTGACTACCGTTGGCTGAACGCTCGGACTGTTAAGGACGCCCACCCCTTGCATTTACATTTACATTTACATTTATGCATTTGGCAGACGCTTTTATCCAAAGCGACTTACATTGCATTATACTATACATTTGTATCTGAGTATGTGCAATCCCTGGGATCGAACCCATGACCTTGGCATTGCTAGTGCCACGCTCTAACCACTGAGCTACAGGAAAGTATTACCTTGCCTCACCAGGCGGACTGTTTAGCAGCTTTGGGAGGGAATGTGATCTTCAGTGCGATGGACTTAACCTCTGGTTTTTATAACATTCTAATGTCTGAAGAGGACAAGAAGTTCACTGCCTTCACGACTCCAATGGGCCTATATGAACCGTCTGCCTCAAGGGCTCTGTAACAGTCCAGCCAGCTTTATGCGACTCATGATCAACATCTTCGGTGATCAGAACTTTCTCACTCTGTTATGCTATCTTGACGATCTTCTTTTGTACGCTCCAAATGAAGAAGCGGCCATTGAGCGGCTTGAGCTGGTGTTTTCTTGGCTCAGTGCACATGGACTGAAGTTGGCGCCGAAGAAGTGCCATTTCCTTCGAAGAAGTGTGAAATTTCTAGGGCATGTCATTGACGGAACTGGAGTGGCAACAGATCCAGACAAGGTTAGCGCCATCTCTGCCATATCTGTATCTGATCTGATGATGCCGGATGAAGTGACTCCTTCACAGAAAAAGATAAAGTCCTTTTTGGGAATGGTGTTATATTATCAAAACTTCATTCAAAACTGCTCCAGTATCGCAAAGCCACTGTTCGCCTTGACTGCTGCACCCAGAGGAAAGAAGACCCCTGTGAGAGGCATTGCATCATTCAAAAAACTGAACCCCGATGATTGGAAGTAAGAGCACAGTGCGGCGTTCGAAAAGCTAAAGACAGCCCTGTTAGAATCTGTTGTGCTGGCTCACCCTGATTTCAGCCGACCATTCATTCTATGTACTAATGCGTCTATGGATGGGTTAGGAGCTGTACTGTCGCAGGACAGACAACAATCCTTTAACATACATTATGACGAAGCCAAAGCTTGACGCATGCGAGCAGAGGTGGGTGTCCAAGCTGGCCCCTTATAGCTTTAGCATCCAATACATACCCGGCAGTAGAAATGTGGTCGCAGACGCTTTGAGTAGGCAGCCCTTCATCCGTGGGTGTGTCAGTCAGAGGCTGATGTCTGAGCTGTACGGTGTGCTGTTGGAAGAAGCAGAGCAAGTCCGAGAGAACTCCATACAAGATGTTTTCAGGTTGAGTGCAAACACCTGTAATGTTGAACATTACCGCTGTGCAGGTTCAGAATCATGTTCACTCACCAGTGTTGAAGTGTCTGCAATCCTTGATGTTCACGCAGAATAGGAAGTAGGCGCGAGGGATAGAGCGGTCCAGTGGCTCACTCAGGATTACCCACCAGTTGTTGTCTCCAGGTCCTAGTCCCCTGCCAGTTTTCTCATTGAGGGATTTACAGGAGAAGCAGCAGGATGATGCAACCCTGTCAAGAGTCCTGTTCTATGTAAGAAGAGGAAGAAAACCATCTAGACGTGAGAGAACTGGAGAAACTCACAAGGTAATTAAAACACTTAAACAGTGGGAGAAGTTCAAAATGCTTGACGGCATACTATACCGAGTGTGCAAGGATGTCCTGATACGAAAAAGGAGATTGAAATATGTTGTTCCAAGTTCGCTGGTGAAGCGGGTTCTTCAGGGCATTCATGATGAGGCTGGGCATCAAGGCCAGGGTAGGACTTTATCCCTTGCGAGACAGAGATTCTTCTGGGTCAGTTTGGAAAAAGATGTGCGTGAGCATGTTAAATGTTGCAAGCGCTGTGTAGTGAGTAAAACTCCCGAACCTGAAGGAAGAGCTCCTCTTGAAAGCATCAAAACATTGAGCCCCCTGGAATTGGTCTGCATAGATTTTTGGTCCGTGGAGAATTCCAGTGGTTGCAGTGTGGATGTCCTGGTCATAACAGACAACTTCACTAAGATGGCCCACGCTTTCCCTTGTAAAGACCAATCGGCAAAACAAGTTGCAAAGCTGTCGTGGGATAGGTACTTCTGCGTATATGGCTTCCCAGAAAGGATCCATTCGGATCAAGGTGCCAATTTCAAGAGCCAGTTGATCCATGACCTGCTGGAAGTTGCTGGAGTGAGGAAGTCAAGAACAACCGCGTACCACCCAATGGGCAATGGCCATGTTGAACGATTCAACAGAACTCTGGGTGGTATGATAAGGGCGTTGCCACCTAGAGCCTAGCAGAAATTGCCACAGATGTTGCAATCGTTAACCTTTGCTTATAATTGTACAGCCCATGAGTCGACTGGGTTTGCGCCTTTTTATTTGATGTTCGGCAGGGTTCCGAAACTTCCAGTGGATGTAATGTTCAGCAGTGTGGAGAGGGACGATGCCTTCATTCACTATGATGCATACGTGAGGAGATTGAGGGATGTTTTGAAAGAAGCTTTGGCCCTTGCTCAGAAAAATGCTGAGGCCAGTCAGCGACACCAGGCAGACCTATACAACAAGAGGACCAAAGGTTGCAGTATTGAAGTTGGGGACCAAGTATTACTGGCTAAAAAAGGCAAACGTGGTCGCAAGAAATTGGCGGATAAGTGGGAAGCCACCCCATACACAGTTGTTGCTTTGAATCCTCAATGTCACACCTACCGTGTCCGTAACACCCACACTGGTCAGGAAAAGACTGTTCATAGGAATTTGCTCCTTCAAGCTAACTTTCTGCCGATTGAGATTGAGGAAGTTGAACCCTCATTCAGTGATGACAGTGAACCAGCTCATGACTGTAGCGGAGTAGCTTTGAGCGATGCTGTAACGCCCATGTCTGAATGCAGCAATGCAGATCGAACTGCCAGCTGGGTAGCAAGGACTGTAGCTTCAGATGATAACCTGAGCAGTACATCCTCTAAGACAGAGAGCGTCCCTCCATTAGCAGTGGATCCTGAGTCTGCACAATCTGTGTTTCCAGCAACGCAGGAGGAACTCTTGGACTGTGACAGCGTTTCTGATCATTCAAGTTAAGGAGGATTGACTTGTGATACAGTATCTGCATCTGTGGGAGGTTCAGTTGATATTCAGACCTCTTATCCTGTGGATTCACTCCCTAATCAAGTGGTGACTCAAGTCAGAACCAAATTTGGCAGGCTTGTGAAACCTACGAACAGGTTGATTCAGAACATGACCCAAAACATGAAGACGAGCAGTTCAGTTAATGGGGTTACCAGGTCTTTATTGACATAAGATGATTAAGCTGTTACATAGATCATACAAGTGTTTCTTTTGAGGTTACTTATGTTACATCATGTTGAGAAGACCAACATTCAGAAAACTAATTTAAAAGTAGCTGTCACATTGAAATCATAGTAGTGGTGTTTGGGGCACCCTATTCACAAGTGTTCTCTTAGTAGGCCTGATCACCCTGCTTAGGTCACTTTCTCTGTAGGTTGGGAAGCATATGTTGCTGTGTTGAGTGTATTGAATGTCAGTTGAGTTTTTATTCTGTGTGTGGCTTCTTGATCAGCTATTTATCCGTATTGAACAAGTTTTGTGAAGTTCAGCGGGGAGAATGTAGCTGGTTCAAATATTACAATATATATAAAGAGTAATGTTAATGAACTTCACCAAAACTTATGTTATTTTCTTATATTTCCATGTTTGTGTTCAGAGTTATAATGAGGCATAACGTACATAATTAATTCTATTAGGAACTGTTCATGCAGAATATTTTATGGGGCACATACTGGTGACGCACACAATACCTCGTGCGATGTGTGAACAGTGCCATCTATAGAAGCACATTTGCTATTGACGAGGTCGGTTGTGCTTTCTCTCGCTCTTCAAACAAGAGTGCTGGTAAGGATATTTCTCTAAGTGTAAACAATATCATCGATTAATTTCATGAGATAAATAATGTTTAAGTGTAATGTAAGACGGTGATGTCATGAAATGTAACGCAGTGAATTGTATTTTGAATGTTTTACCGAGATTGGTTTTGCTTACTAGCTTTCTCCATGCTGTATGGACCACTGAAGGGGAGAGACGTGTATCCCAAAAAACATGAATTGTGCTCTGTGTATTTCTGCAGGTATGTTCATTGTTTATTGTGTTATATGTTGAGAAATGTTTGAAATGTGTTTACTATCGAGTTTATACGAGGTTGATAGATACAAAAAAGGGCGAGGTCTGTATACAAACGTGACGTTATCAAATTGAATATTTTTTCAATTTGAATTGTGCAAAATCTGTAACTTTTGACATTTTTCACCATTTATTTCATTCACTGACGCGAGTAAGCGGTGAGGAAACTATATTTTCCTTTTTTTATATTATTTCCTTTGCCATATAACGGTGACATGTATTTTGTGACTTACTTTATTTATTTGTTTTTATCTTAATTTATTTGATTTATCCTATTTGTCTTATCTTTTGTAACTGTTAATTGAGTAAATTAAGATCTATAGAAGCACATTTGCTATTGACGAGGTCGGTTGTGCTTTCTCTCGCTCTTCAAACAAGAGTGCTGCTTTCTCCGTGCTGTATGGACCACTGAAGGGGAGAGACGTGTATCCCAAAAAACATTAATTGTGCTCTGTGTATTTCTGCAGACCTGCTTCTTCAGAATAAATCATCCTGAGACCTGCTCCACACCCGTATTGTCTTCTTTGAGAACAACAAAACAGTAAAACTGCTACACAATGACTATATTGACAGAAATGGGAGATTAATAAACATGCTAAAACAACAAAACACAGCATTTAAAACATGAAAAAAATACAAAGTGTATTCAGATTATTCCGCTGGCAAAGCAGTGTGAAGCTCTTCATTAAAGGATTAGTTTCACTCAAATGAAAATTACCCCAAGCTTTACTCACCCTCAAGCCATCCTAGGTGTATATGACTTTCTTCTTTCTGATGAACACAATCTTATTTTAACAAATATCCTGATGTATCCGAGCTTTATAATGGCAGTGAAAAGGGGTCACGATTATGAGCTGAAGAAAGTGCTTCCATTGACATCCATCCATCATAAATGTGTACTCCACATGGCTCCGGGAGTTAATAAGCCTTCTGAAGCGAAGCGATGCGTTGAATAATATTACAATAATCAGAGGTTGAGGCTCAGCCTATTTAGACTGGTCTAACAACACTTTGTTGTTCTAAATGGAAATTCCATAATTAGCCTCTACGGTTTAAGTACACATGACTAATGCTAAGTTGTTAGGCAGAACGCTAGAACCTCAGTTGGCGTGCCCCATGAATAACCTGTGAATAACCTGATTGTATTTTTCAGGGTAAGTCAGAATAAATTCAAATGTAACTTTATTATTAGTCGTGTAAATTTATCATGCCAATTACATAATCAGTTTAAAGATAATCGATACAAAACATCAAATGCTCAGAAATAAAGAGTAAAAGACGCATACCTGATTCCTGAGAAATACGTAAAGACACTCAGCATTACGGGCTGATCTGGCTAAAGAATCGCCCTGAGTCTTTTGCATCATGTCTTTAACTCTTTCCTCACCAACATTTTTTTATTTTATTTTTTTTAAAGTTGCCGGCCACCGGCAGCATTTTTGATAAATTTCACAAACAGTCTGCTGTTGTTCAAAGCGCGTGGTGTGCCGGACTTAACAGGACAGACTCTGGAGGGCAGCGAGGAGAAAGACGAATATGATTGGGACCAAATATGTAGGGACTAAAATATCATACAGACTTTGATGTAGGCCTTTTTGATTTGGGCCAGTAAGCAACCAGTAACTACACAGAAATCCATAGCAAGAACCTAGCAATGCCATAGCAACTTAACAATGCAGTAACTACAGCTTTTACCCACTGGGGGTGAAAATAAGAATCAATAAATTATACAAATATATATTCCAAAAGTCTTGATCTGTTATAGCAGAGCATCCATCCAAAAACACCCTAGCAAACACACACAAACGACTAACATTGTAGCAATCCAGTATAAGCATAAGATTAACAGGAAGCTGTCAATGAATCATCAAAGGAACCAATGTCATGCATATCTTTGATACCTGCTTATCAAGGTTAGTTACACAGAATTGTAATCTAGATCTCTCATTTTTTTTAAACTTGTGCTGGGAAGTAGCTCTAAACTGATTTCAGTAATGTGGTAAAGGTCTGAAATAATATCTATATCATCTTGCACTCTCATCTCAAGAACCCTCATCTGATCTTCATTTATGTGACACCATTGATGCAACATGTGAAGAGGCCTGTTGATTCAAGGAAATGCCAGACCAAACCACAAATATATAACGAATTTTCCAATGCACACTAACAGAAGCCAAGGGTCTAAAACAAAGACAACACATTCACAAAAAAATACAGACCAAACTGTTTGACAGTTAGACTGAAACTGCTATATCTGCAGGTTATTGAGGCAGAACTACATAGTTTAGTCATCAGTCAGGATGTTTTAGGGTTAACAGCAAAAGGTAACGTTGGGTCAGAGCACACATACAATGAGAGGAAAATTTACATTTGTTAAAAGTGAAGTGTGCCATTTTTTGGATGTTAAAATATTTTGTATATCACAGCTTACATAAAAGGTCAAATAAAACCCACTTATAAGTTATTTTCCTAAAGAAAAAAAAAAGTAACACTGTGTCTCTGTGGTCCTATCACAACTAGTTTTTGCTAGTTTGTTCATAAAAATATTTCAAAAATTGTGGTTTGAAAAAAGTTGAATTGAAACTGTGAACCGATGAATGTTCCAGGGCAGCCTGTGGGGTTGGGGGGAAAAAAAAGAAAAAAAAGAATACCAGTGATGGTAAAATGGTTATGCCGACTGACAAAAAAAAAAGAGTTATAGACTGAACCTGTATGTCTTCACCAAACTAATGGCAAACCCTCTACATCAACAGGGCCTTCCACACAGAGGGCATTAATTGCAAAAACCAAAGGCCTGGGTGCATCAAAATGATGGAAGTATGATGAACAGTACATAAAATATGGATTCCCATGTATCACACTAAGGGAAGGCATATCTCTAATAACATATGTCATGTATTTTCATTCCAAACTTATTATTTGACAGTTGTGGTTGTTTAAAGTTTTTGGTGGGTTGTATTCATGGAAAATGGCTTTTGAGCGTAATTTTTGTGGCAGTATTTGTGGCAGCTGAGAAATCATGCCTTGAAGTGGGCAGATAGCAATAGTGGCACAGTGTATATTGCAGAAGCAAAATATAACTGCACACTCACTTCAGCCTTTTGAAGTTATATTTTGCCTTTATAAAGCTTTCTTCTCTAACTTGCAACTCCAAAAGTTGTGCATTTGCTGCTATGCATTATTAAAGGTTCAGTGTGTATGAAGTCCCATTTAAAACTTTAAAAATAATCCCATACCAATTTAAAAATACTGTTTTAGTAACATGCTAATTCACAAGATCAATACATCCTTTATTAACCCTTGTTAACTGTTCAATTTCTGGCGACTCCCTGTATGGTCCGGGTCAGATTGACCCTAATTGGATTCAATACAATTCCCCAAAAATCACACTATGAAAAAAAAAAAAAAAAAAAAAAAAAAAAAAAAAAAACCATACAATCATTTACAAATAATTAACTTTTACTATCAAAACTTTTCACACATTACAAAGAATATCTGAATTTTATGATTTATAAAAATTTTACTAACCACTAATTTTAAGACTGCCCCTCCCCCCACGTGTGGGACATTTACCATTATACATATATAACAATAATATCTTCATATAAACCTAAAGTAATCTTGACAAATTATATATCATTTGAAAGCTTTCAGACTCTAGTTTTCATATGTGGTGACTGAATTTCAAAAGAAATGACAGAGCAATAGATAAATAGCGATAGATACTTAATTTGTGATGTGGTGCCAAACTATAACACACGGTCTGATTCTTTCCGTATGTTATTTATATGCGTTTAATGGATTGATTTCAAATCAAATATTAACATTACTGCACAAACTTCTTCTGAACAGGATGTCTACTTCATAAATATTTTGAAAAGTATGGAAAAATATGGTTCAGATCACTCAAACCATACAGTATATGGAAATCTAAGAGTCATTATATGGTCACCGGTAGAGTCTGGATGTCATCTAGTGAAAAAGGTTGGTACTGCGTACATAAAATCTTACTGAAAGTTCTTTTTTTGAGATATCAACCTAAAATTTGGCACAGAACTTATTCAGATTTTTAGCTTTGATTTTCTTTAAGTTTTAGAGTTGAACATGTTTTATAAAATAAATGTTTTATATAAAATATATTTAAAATTTTCATAAACTTCTATAACTTTTTTAAACTTTACTTTTACTTCTACAATAATCTGTGAAGTGTTCCTTTTAAAAAGATACCAAATTTAAGTCTGTGCTCTGAAGTATTCAAGATTTTTAACAATTTAAGTTACAAAAGTAATTTCATATGTATATGCTCAAAAAGTTGGACAGACAATTAACAGGTAAAACAACTTTCACAAACCTTGAAAATATTTTCACAAACCTTAAAAAAAAGTTGTTAAACTCAGTAAGACACTGGCACTTCAGGACTAGAGTTGAGGAGTTCTAACATACAACACAAAAGTGTTTTGTATTTTGGGTCTGTACAGTTGCTTTTGAATGTCTGTCTATATGGGTCAAATTGACCCACGAACAGTACGAACGTATAAAATTTCTGTATGCACATTTCACTAAACATCAGCTTGTTGAAACTTTGCATGCATGTTCATGACCCTAAATGAGAAAGAGTCACAAAATTTCAAGAAAAACATTGTAGGTTAGACTGTATTTAAGAGAGATTGAAAAAAGAAATGATAGCTTATTTTTACCATATGTGGCTGACAAAATATTTTTTTTTATTGAAATAAGTGAGGAAAAGCTCCTTTTTTAGCTTCATAGGGTGGTAAAAACTAAAATAACAAAATATAACAGTCACAAAATTTAAAGAAAAAAAAATATATATATAGCACAACTGATGTTTCAGACAACTCAAAAATCAAAACGGGTCAAACTGACCCGCAAAAGTACACAATTTCATCTACCTCTGGAAGTGGTCAAAAGTGGACAAACTCAAAATGTTTTAGACCCCGTTTACACCTGTATTTAGCATCATCCACTTGTGATCTGATCAACCAAAATGCATTTTAATACCAGGTGGGCATAGCATCGCATTATTTAAAGGGGAGGTTCAATGAGTAACAAAGGAATAAGCAGGCTAGCTGGATTCAGCCTCGTCTTTGACCACACTGAATCAGTATTTATTCTGATTACTTTCATGTGACTGATTAAGCTTTTATATGTAGTTTGGGGTAAAAAAAAAAGAAGAGAAAAAAAGGTTTTATAGTTTTGACTGTAATAATCAGTGCTGGGTAGTAACTGGTTACATGCAATCTGGATTACGTAATCACATTCCAAAGACAAATTAAGTATTTATAGTTAGATTATATTACATTTTAAAATACTTCAGAACGTCTTCCAGGTTTGTGGAATTGCACACACTGACCAGACACTAGTCATGAGCCTATCACTGAAAGACCCATAGAATTTTATCAATCGATTTACAGAAATCATTAGACTTTTAAGAAGTGTTTTCTCAACATTATTATGAATAATTTATATATATATTATTAATTTCTGATTAATCCTGCACCTGTTTCTGTTCCGGTTAATTAACTCTCCCTGTGTATTTAAGCCCTTATAGTTTCCTCAAACTGCAAAGTTTTTTCTTTGTATAAATGACAACGCTGTCAAAACGAACCCCGTTCACACGGATCTGCGGAAATTACTAAAAAAAACTGTATCATGCTGCCAGGCCAGTAGTTGCCGATGTCACCGTGCACATACGCATTCTTTTAAAGAGCACTCATGCCAAAAGCACATGCCTATAGGCTAAACACGTAATACGCATGTGCGTGCCATCACCGTTTTGGCATGCACATGCCGATGTCACCGTGCACTAGGCAGCTTATGCTTACCAGAGTGAAATCCTGAAGGGCTACTGGGAACAACTGAGTCATCTGAGTGCTGCTAAAGAGAGTTCTCCTGGAAAATGTAGAGGATTTTTACAACAATACAGAAACTATTTTTCATGTCAACCTGAGTCAATCAACCAGGACTCAAAGAAATGTGCATTCATGATGATGCTGCTAACGGGGAGAGTGTTAGACTGGGCATCAGTGGTTTGGGAGAAAAATAGGAAACTCCAAACCTCATTTGATTACTTCATCTCACAACTACATTTGAATGTCCTGAAAGAGGTAAGGATATTTCTGCTCAACCGCTCACAAGGGTTATCGCTCAGCAGCTGACTATGCTATAGAATTCAGAACGCTAGCCGCTCAAAGTGGATGGAATGATGTAGCACTAAAGACTGTGTTTAGAGAGGGACTCAGAATAAAGGCAGAATAATATAAGGTTCATAGACATTTGGAAAAGTTGACCTGTTGAAAAGAGATTGTATTCATCCCTGCTGGGGTGGTGCTGCTCTTCTCTCTAGTAATATGGCACATAGTCTTCGAGATGAACCTTGTCAAACTGGGGCCCAGGTCAGGAAGCAGACAGACTGGCTAAACCGACCGTCTGCTAGCTGTCTCATGTCACAGAAGTCAGATATATCCCAACACATAGAGACTCTTTCTCCTAGATATCATCACATAGAACGGCATGCTTCCTAATGATATCTCCCAAGGGTAGCATGTACAGAGTGAAAAGCAACGGTCCAAGTACTGAGCCTTGCAATACGCCATATTGAACTTGTGATTGATATGACATTTCTTTGTTTACTATTACAAACTGATAATGGTCAGATAAGTATGATTTGAACCATGCCAATGCAATTCCACTAATGCCAACATAATTTTCAAGTCTATTTAAAAGAATGTTGTGATTGATAGTGTCAAATGCAGCACTAAAATCCAGTAACACTAATAGAGAGATACAACCCCGATCTGATAAGATCAAATCATTTGTAACTCTAATAAGAGCAGTCTCAGTACTATGGTACAGTCTAAATCCTGACTGGAAATCCTCACAGATACCATTTCTTTCTAAAAAGAAACATAATTGTGATGATACTACCTTTTCTAGTATTTTTGACAGAAAAAGGTAGATTCAAGATTGGCCTGTAATTGACTAATTCTCTAGGATCAAGTTGTGTTATTTTAATAAGAGGTTTAATAATAGCCAGCTTAAAAGTTTTCGGTACATATCCTAGTGATAAGGATGAATTGACTATATTAAGAAGAGGATCTATGACCTCTGGAAGCATCTCTTTCAATAGCTCAGTTGGTATAGGGTCTGACCTACATGGTTGATTTTGAGGATTTAACAAGTTTAGACAATTCTTCCTCTCCTATAGCAGCGAATGAATTTAATTTTTCCATAGGGATACTACAATGCACTGTCTGATGTGATACTGTAGTAAACGGTTGCATGGTTATAATTTTCTCTCTAATATTGTCAATCTTGCAAGTAAAGAAGTTCATAAAGTCATGTGCTATTTGGAAACATCAGAAATCAAAGCTTTATTTCTCGTTAATTTAGCCACTGTATCAAATAAATAACTAGGGTTGTGTTTATTTTCTTCTAAAAGATTAGAAAAATAAGCAGATCTAGCAGTTTTTAAGGCCTTTCTGTACTCAATCATTCTCTCTCTCCACGAAATGCGAAAAACCCCTAGTTTTGTTTTCTTCCAGCTGTGCTCCATTTTTCTGGCTGCTCTCTTAAGGCTACCATGGCATTGGTCTAATTTCCTTAATCTTTTTTAAGCGCAAAGGAGCTACTGCGTCTAATGTGCTGGAAAAGCGAGTCAGTAGTTTCTGTTGGCACATTGAGTTCTTCTAAGCTGTCTGGTATGCTAAGGCGATGAAACTGATCAGGAAGATTATTTATAAAGCCATCTTTAGTGGTAGAAGTGATAGTTCTACCATATTTGTGGCAGGGAGGTAGTTTAGCAGCCTTGGCTAAATGTAGTATACACAACACTAGATAATGATCTGAGCTGTCATCGCTCTGCTGCAGATTTCAATGGCATCAATATCGATTCCATGTGACAATATTAGATCTAAAGTATGATTACGACAATGAGTGGGTCCTGACACGTGTTGTCTAACTCCAATAGAGTTTATAATGTCTGTAAATGCCAATCCCAATGCGTCTTTTTCATTATCTATATGGATATTAAAATCACCAACAATTAGGACTTTATCCGCAGCCAGTACTAACTCCGACAGAAAATTAGCAAATTCTTTGGTAAAGTCTGTATGGTGCACTGGTGGCCTGTATACAGTAGCCAGCATGAATTTCAAATGGGATTTGTCACTTACATTACATAATGTTACATAAAGCACCATTACTTCAAAGGAATTTGAATTTAAAGACTTTTGAGTAATACTAAAGATATTACTATAAATTACAGCAACACCTCCCCCTTTGTAACCTTGAGGGCTAGACTCATTTAAAGTACCTGCGAAAAGTTTGGAAACAATAGGGCTGCATTTATTTGATCAAAAATACAGTTAAAAAAAAGCAAAATTGTGAAATATTCTTACAAATAAAGTTTTCTATTTTAATACATTATAAAATGTACTTTTTTCCTGTGATGCAAAGCTGAATTATCAGCATCATTACTCCAGTCTTCAGTGTCACATGATCCTTCAGAAATCATTCTAATATGATGATTTGCTGCTCAAGAAACATTTATGATTATTATCAATGTTAGAAAACAGTTGTGTTGCTTCATATTTTTGTGGAAATGGTGATACATTTTATTTTTCAGAATTCTTTAAAAAATAGAAAGTTCAATGAACAGCATTTATCTGAAATTATGTTACATGTAATTATCTGAAATTATATTACATGTATTTATCAAATAAATTACATTTATTAAAGCATTTATAAAATGGAAATATTTCCACTCCACGCTTCACTAACTTTATCACTTTAACGTATGACGAATTAAAGTATTAATTTCTCTTTTTTAAATCTTACCACAAATGTTTGAATTGTAGCCTATCATTGTTTCCACNTGTTGCTTGATATTTTTGTGGAAATGGTGATACATTTTATTTTTCAGAATTCTTTAAAAAATAGAAAGTTCAATGAACAGCATTTATCTGAAATTATGTTACATGTATTTATCTGAAATTATATTACATGTATTTATCAAATAAATTACATTTATTAAAGCATTTATAAAATGGAAATATTTCCACTCCACGCTTCACTAACTTTATCACTTTAACGTATGACGAATTAAAGTATTAATTTCTCTTTTTTAAATCTTACCACAAATGTTTGAATTGTAGCCTATCATTGTTTCCACAAAACTGTTAAGCAGCCAAACTGCATTTTAACATTGCTATTAATAAAAAGTGAACGTTTCTTGAGCAGCAAATCAACATTTCTGAAGGATCATGTTACACTGAAAGTTCTCTTTGTAAACAACAACAGAATTATAAACGATTGACGAATGTTGCAAATTTAAACGTCACAAAGTAGCATTTACAGTGAATCAAAAATTTAAAAAAGCAAATTTATATTAAATTCTTACCACCAT
This sequence comes from Anabarilius grahami, assembly GCA_003731715.1. Taxonomy (NCBI): domain Eukaryota; kingdom Metazoa; phylum Chordata; class Actinopteri; order Cypriniformes; family Xenocyprididae; genus Anabarilius; species Anabarilius grahami. The sequence continues at coordinate 2,771,192 of RJVU01075378.1, forward strand.
TCATAAAAAAGTTACCGGCGAGTAACAAGTTTTGGCGCTGATTCCACTCGCATTTGGCGCGTTGAACCATTTGAACTCTTTTAGGAACCGTTCATATGTCGCGTCTGAAAAAACGCAATGGAAAACACGTCGGCGCCGCTTTCTCCTTTCCAAAGCGCTCAAGAGCTTGCGCTGTGGTGGGCACGGTGGTGTCTGCCATTACTAAGCAACCATGAGCTGCGCTCTCCATGACGACGCGGTAGTTAGTTTCAGCAAAGGATATATGAATTTCCAGCACCGAAAATCACTTGCAGTAGCTCTGCCACAGCAGATTTATTTAAAAAATGTGTATCCGTGCACAGCTCTGATATTCCTGCATCTTGGCTGAGCTATGTCCTAAAAATGACACCGTGCGACAAAAAAAAAAATCTTCTGTCCAGTCATTGGGTCTGTCAGACTATAGAAATGTATGCGGTAATGCGCCGAAAAATATTTAAGACTTATCGAATCTGAATTTAAGACTTTTTAAGGACCCGCGGCCACCCTGTCCCTGTCATTCATATTTCACTATCAATTGATAAATTACAGGCAATAATACTTTAAAAATTTATATTTTCTACCTGCCTGTAAAGCATACCTAAGATCCATCAGAATGAAGCTTCGCCCACCAGCGCCTCCTATTGTTTTGAATGGGAGAAAGTGCAACGTGCAATAGAGTACGCTACCTCAGCAATGATGTGTTTTTGTCAATAAGTTAGCGGCGCACGGGTTCCCTCGATCGAAAGCATTTTTCCCATAGACTTCTGGAAAATCGCAAAAAATAAGCTCTGTGTTTAACAAAGGATTATGACACTTACACATTTTGTCTATCAAGATAATCTTTACAGGTTAACAAAGCCTAAATAAAATCGTCAGATATAAAAAGCTAACAGTAGGCAGCACACCATGGTCGCGGATCAACGTCACCACCACCAAGCTTCCTCAAACTTTATGTAGAAAACAACTTTATTTAAAAGCATGCTCGCTGATTATGATCTGCGCTGTGTATGAATACTAATCCACTTTTTCATGAGAAAGGCTGTCCAAATGTCCTTGTCATGATGACGTCTAAAGTCCCCGCCAAAGGAAGTTGTCACTTTTAGCAATTTGTTAGCAACCGCCGTTTTTAAGACACAATAAAGGTTTAAAAAAAATCACAAGCGGGTTATAACTGGTGTGTTTTATGTCCTAGATCAAAACGTGAAAATATTTAGAGGCTTTCTTAACCACAAACCTTATTTCAGGCGATTTAGCAAAAACCCATTAAAAAACCCATAGACTTCGGGGCGATGGAACCGGAAGTCCTAAAATGTGAACTCGCTTCCGGGTTTTGCCTACAAAAACACGTCATCCCTGAGGTACTCTATATGGCGGAATAAGTCCCGCCTTCTAAATAAGAGCCAATCGCCAATTGGTAAAGTCATCAAGTCACTGCGGCATCCATTAGAAGCTCCGGTTTCTATAGAAACAGTCAGACGCGCACCTCCGAAATGAGGCACAAGAGACGCACATTTAGGACTGCGCATGCGCATTAGCTTGATCCAGCCTGAAAAATACTTTTTTTTTTGTATTTTTTTTTTGTCATGATTCCAGCATTTAGAAACACAATTTATGAGACAGTTGTTGTCACATTTCATTGGTGATTTCAAATATGAAAAGCTTGGCAAATAGCTTTAGAGAATTTGATGTTTCCCCATTCAAAGAGATAGGAGCTACACTTGAATGCCCGAGAAGTGTTTCAAAGATGGCCGCCGAGTGAAATGACTTGTCTTAAAGGGACTTTGATCTTATTTTCGGGATTTCCCACCTACCGGTACCGATCTGACCAATCACAGGCCTCAAAACTTACACTTGCTTTAATTTATCTCGCGGCCCACTTGGAGGATCACTGAGGCCTCCTAGTGGGCTGCGGCCAACAGGTTGGGAACCACTGCCCTAGAGACTTGTTTCCAGGCAAGCATGCTCTCACCTCCACGTTGAGGCTTGTCCGGAAAAGTGTATATATATATATAATTCCAACATCAATAATAATAATAATAAAAATAAATAAATCACCAACTAAGACGATGATGAATCATGAAAAATAGTTTATTGTTCTATGTTTTTCAGAAAATGAAATACTCTAATACAGACAAAACAATACTACTCACAAAAAGACATGTCAGTGGACATATTATGTAATCAATTATCCCCTCCTCAATATACACATCTCTGCTGTGTCTCAAAACATCAGACACCTTTACAGGCGGCACAGGCTCCTGTTTGTAAAGACCGAAATGTTGACATCTGTTAGGATCTCAGATTGAATACCCACATGTTGAACTTAAACATTTCTAAACAGCATCAGGCCAGTAATGGTGCAGTTTTCCCTAAGTTTTAAGGAGTTGGCTGCCCCAGACATCTTGTCAAATCCATATTTAAGCATTTTATGCTTTTGCAAATGATTGAAGCAAGATAAAACAGGACCTGTCTTCAACAGGCAAAATTAATTAAACCCTTTCTCTTTGGTAGAGATTAAATAAACATAATTGAATATGGATATTTATGCCAAGCAGTCAGCAACTGTCTATGTCTAATGATAGAATTATGTAAAGTTTAGATTAAAATATAAAATGCATCATATGCATTATACTTCCTTGAGTATGGAAAAACCCTATAGGAACAAGCATTGTTAGGCAATTTTAACACAAATCAGACATTAGAAGTGATATAATTTACAGACAAGTTCCAGATTACAGCTGTACAAAAAATAGAACTCTATATGCACAAGAACCTCACAAGGCATATTTATCACACACACACACACACAGAGAGAGAGCTAATATACCATAGGTAACAGAGAAACCCTGCTAAACAGCCTCACATCATCACAAAGACACTGAGTGTTTAACCACACAGACTTAAAGCACAATATAAAACAGACAAGTAAGTTATGCAGTTATACATTTTAAGAAATGACAATGCTCCACTATACTGTTTGTTTATTTACACATTTTATGTTTGGTTTCAGATGTGCTGGGCTCTTCCGTTTTTTTCTGTATTTTCAAGTCTGTTGAGTGCTGATTACTATTCTTCAGCAGCTTGGAGCCTTTATATAGTGCAATAGAGTGCAATTTCTACTTTAATGTTAACATTAAAAATATAATGTTAATAAAACTTCCTTCACAGTCATATATTTCACAATGGCATTTGGAAGTCCTCTAGATCAGAGGTCCCCAACCCTGAGGTTGCGACCCATTAACAGGCTGTGGAACAATCTGGGAAAATAAAATAATAATAATAATAATAATTATTATTATTATTATTTTATATATTAATGACGGAGATTCACTGGGGGTGACTCTAGTTGGGAAATTTCTTTATTATTATTTTGATTCCTTTTTCTTTCTTTTTTTACTTTTTTATTGACCTTTGAGATGTATTTAAATAGAAAATATTTTATAATCTGTAATAGAATTTCATGTTTCCTGCAAACAGTTTTCTTGTATCAGAGCTAATAATATTTTCAGCCTAGAGATCATTATTAAACAGATTTACATTAATTTACATTAAATCCGATTAAACCTGGATAATTTCAGATAAGTTTTGTCCATATCAAATTCTGTTTCCACATCTATTAAAGTAACGGTTATTGTTCAGATTTTCGGCCAAAATCTTCTAAGGACACACACTGATACAGAAGCATGCAACCGGCAGATATTAAGGCCAGTCACGAAAGTCGATTGCGCAACCAACCATAGAATAGCCTAATTTGTTGCATTTTTTATTGTAGTCCAATATTTTATTATTGTATATTTTTTTATTGCTTTGGATATGTTTCTCAAGGATACAGACATTTTGACAATTTTTTGTGTGAATTTGTCTGTTCAAGCGCAAGAAGACATGAAAGAGAACTCGATTTAATAGGCTATTCGGATGTTTGCACACAGAAAAGTTCTTGAAAACATCATGTGATTACTGTACTGCCTTCCTGTAATAATGTAGGGAACCACTTGTTATACATAAATCATGTAACAGTTCATGTTTTTACTTTGCACATAAGATTTATTTTTAATCCAAATGATGCATGTGTGCTAAATGAATGGTCAGAAATCAAGAGTATGCAAACAAAAGTTCTCTCTCGCTCTCTCTGTCTGTACCATAAGTTAATGTTAGTGATATGCTCCTCGTTTTACTGTCTTTGCTATTGCCATATCTGACCAAAACTTTCCAGCGATGTCTGTTTAAAAAAAAAAAAAAAGATGCAACAGACCACCTTGGGCGTCTGTGCCGCTACACGTTCAATCCACTCTGCGTGTTTCGCTTATCAGCTCGCACACAGCAGCTATAGCGTGAATATTTAATTTGTTTAATATTCTGTTACATTTACTTCATAGACGTCCTTCTCTAACCATTGTGCTCTATGTTTGCTCTGTTGTTGTTTTTTCTTTATCTGGACACAAGCATATACTGTACACACTGCTTGGTATCGGCTGTTGGTATCGGAGCAATTTAATGAGTATAAGTACAAGAGCGCAGTATCAG
>RJVU01075378.1:2775816-2797379 GCA_003731715.1 Anabarilius grahami
ACACTATTATACAACAGTTCTTTCTGGTTCTCGAATCTGATTGGCTGAGAGGTCTTTCCAGCCATGCGCTATTCTACCAGTATCGCCACAGGAACCGTTTCCCCGTTTGAATCACTCCGCTTTCAGCATTCTCACAGCGAGTGTCATGGCGGACGAGCAAACCCACCATATTTTTTATAGTTATTTTTGTAACTCAAGGCCGTCAGCGGCCATTCAGTGCTCATGTACCCGCCGAGAACAGCTTCATCTCGGCCAGTGCTTTGGGGATTTGCCACTGTCTCTTATAGTGGTTAAACATGAGATATAATTCATTTTGGGTACAAAAAAATGGGCAATCTTTGGTCTTATTAATCTATTACTTCTTCCTGAGCAAATCGCATTGGGCTATGTTAAATTTAATAATTTAATATTAAGGCTATATTTAACTTAGATCCTGTAAAGCACTGCTTTTGTACATTTGAGTGAATTGTACAATTGTGTTTATTTCCTGTTGTCATTTATAATGGCTATTGTTGTTAATTTAAATATTGTTGTTAAAAAAATATAATTTTATATAAATAATATGTTGTATTTGGTATTGAGAAAGGGTACATTAGTGCGTAATATGAATTGAGTGAAAGTTACATTAATACGCCATTATTAATTTAGATGGCGGCAAATTTTATGAGTAAATGAGTCAGTCAGTGGCAAGAGACTTTTAAATTTAAAGGGACTTAACATCGTCCTTGTAAACAAAGGATGTTGTTTTAGCACTGTTATGGAAAATTCTCTCTCTGTCTCTCTCTCTCAGTAATACTGTACAAAATACAATGAGTTTCAATGGAGGGACTCAACATTCCTTCATTACTAGTTCTAAAGTGGCATTTTAGCAGTGGCGAGTGGTGACTTTTTTAAACGGGTATTGCTGGGTGGTGCGTCATGTAAAAAAATTTGGCCGATGCAGTTACGTTGAATGGGTTTATAGCTAATAAGCGAGACGCTTGCTTTCTCTCTAGAAAGTGTTAGTTTACTCAGTTGCTTACTCATGACACATAGCAACACAGCAAAAAGTATTTCTAATATGTTGGACCTTTTATTGAGAGTAGCCTACATTTACCTGTTGAGACGTGCCTTCACAGAAGCAACATACTTCACCTTTAAACGTATCAGTTTAGGACACAGATCTAAATCAAACACGACAAATAAGAAACACCATGGCGTCAATTTAAATGTATGTCAGAAGTAATTTTTAAATTAATAATTAAAAATAAGTATAATATTAGAAGCCTATTATAAATTAAAAAAGTAAAATGTAATTATAATAAATATAAGTACCCTAGGTTATAATAAATAAAAATATCAGTATTCTTTAAAAAAAAAAAAAAGTTGAATTTATGCAAACTGATGACTTTAACAAACGCACTATCGATTAACATCCTGTGATAGTTACAGTAGGACTGTTTTAAACAATTTATAGCCTAAGTTTTCATAAAAAATACATTTCCCTATGGTAAAAATGAAATACTATGAAAATAGTTTTAGTCATGATTTTTTCCCCATTTGATTTATTCTAGTTAGTTTTGTATCAAATACAATGTGATTTTCAGTGATCGAGATCTGGCAGCAGCAGCTCATTTTTTCTCTTGGGTGAGCGATCCACTCACAGCTTATCCTGCAATCCCCCATAGGCCAGCAAACCAATGAGAACACGGGACAATGATGACGTTCCATAACAAAAGAAAGAACAAAAAGAACAGCGCAAAAGCGGCTGAAGATCAGCTTACCCGTAACTCTCCGCAGATTTAAAGAAGATTATCGTAGTTTGGCAAATAAATAAATTATGGACATTTACATATGTCACATTTACAGTCGACGAAAAGCTTGGGTATACAGAGCATTTGCAGCTTATATGGACCTCACATCACTGCATTTTAGAATTAGTAACGAAGCCTTGGTCAAACTGTCAACTTGAGATTTGAATCTGTGGCTGAAGGAAGTTGTTCTGCACGAAAGAGGGTTTTAAAGACACTCCACTGTTATTTGTTATTTATTTACACACTCATGCCGTCAAACTGTTGTATAAACACAATATCACACGAGTAGCCGTGCGATATGGCTGTATATCAGCACGCTGGGATTACTTATAGCCTCGTGGCTACAGCCGAATCACGGCTGTGCTGATATACAGCCATATCGCATAACTACTCGTGTGATATTGCTCATATATACTATATTGCGTTGTACCCTTTAATTGCCACTATCCAAATTTACATAGTGGGCCCAATTTAGAAAACATCAGTTTCACTCTTGCAACAGGCTCAGACAATGTTTCTTTAGTGCAGGAAGTAAAAGTCTAAGCAATGATGATGATGCGGCTACTGATGAGAAAACTGGACAAGGGAAAGCTGCATTTAACTGAAAATGCAATGAATTGTATCTAAAATATGGTTTTCCATCATTTATGATATAACACTTCCCTGCCCTTGACAAGTTTTTCCGGCAATCCATGTTTTTACTGTTATACGGTAGGGTTTTTTTTTTTTTAAAGCAGAGGCTCTGTTCTATCTTTTGATACATTGGCCTGGTTTCACAGACAAGGCTTAGATTAAGCCAGGAATAGGCCTTTGTTAAATTAGGACATTTAAGTAACTTTTATAAACGTGCCTTAGAAACAAACAAACAAAAAAAACATTACTGGTGTGCATTTCGAGACAAAATAATGGCACTGACATAGTCTGGATTTAGTCTGGACTAGGCTTAAGCCTTTTCAGTGAAACGGGCCCATTCTGGGGGCCATCAAATTTTTTAAATATAATAAAAAATGCTGGCGCTGACTGGCAACTTTAGTAAACGCCTGTGGGGAAAGAGTTGATTACTCAAACAGGGCAACTACTGAAAGCCACAACTTAAGCTACCACTTACCCACTGAGAATTGATGACATTGAAGAGCAATTTTTAGACAGGCTAAACATGACACAGTCGCCTAAGTGTGACTGAATGTGTGAATGTGTGCGTGCCTGCGTGTGAACCTAGTGTCCCCAGCCTGTGGACCAAGACACTAGGATATACTCCAGCATCGCGTGACCCTGCAGAGGATAAAGTGGTTTGGAGAATTGATGGATGGAATGGAAGGATAGATAAATTAGTTGATTAATCGTTGTTCTGATCACAACTCAAACCCCCCAAAGCCTGGGCTTTTCCCCAAAAATATTTTCAAAACAAAACCAGTTGAAGACCCCTGCTCTAGATGAAACATCTATTCAAGAGGCTTTGGATTATCAGATTTTTTTTTTTTTTTTTTCGAAACTGGTCCATGTTACATAAAAGGTTGGAGACCTCTGCTCTATATGAAGCATCTTGTGAAATTGCTTTGGATGATCAGTTTTTTTTTAACCTCTTCAGAGATCAGGGTTTGTTTCAGACATATGCACATGAGCAAAAATGCAACCAATTTCCTTTACATTCTGAAATGACAAGGCTTACAGGAAATCATCCTATAGGTACACAGTACAATCAAAAGTGATGTGAGCGGTTTAAAACGGTAGAAAAAATAGTGCCAGGAAATCACAACCTTCACANNNNAAAAAAAAAAAAAAAAAAAAAAACCTGTTTCCTGTTGCAGACCACATTATGCTGTCTGACGTCAACACATGGTCTTAATAATGTAATGTCTTTTTTTTATATATATTTGGTCCTTTGTATATAAACTCAGCAAAAAAATTATTTAAAAAAATATAGTATATTTTATATAGTATTAAAAAAAAAATTCTATACAGGATACTATATTTTAAAGATAATTTTGTACAATCCAAGTAAGCTTTTTTGGAAATAATTTTTTTATGCTTGCTCAATGAACCATAAGTAATTATAGCACATGCACCTGTGGAACAGTCCTCAAGACACTAATGGCTCTTTTCCACTGTGTTGTGCGAACAGTTTACAGCCCCCTCCTCCTCCTCTGTTCAGGGAACATATGTTCACTCATTATTCTATTTCTGTTTCGTCAGATATCTGTGCAACTTAAGTTTGTCTCAGGTGTTGAATGTTTTTATGTTCATACAATATTTATGTTCATATTTACACGTTAAGAAATTTGCTGTGAATAAAAGAAGTTGAAAGTAAGAGGACATTTCTTTTTTTGCTGAGTTTATGAAAACAGATATACAGACATTTGAAGTGTGACTGTAAATTACACCAAGCAAAACGTTTATGGCACAAAGCATAATGTGCAACTCAAAGCATTTGGCACTTGTAGGATCAATTGAGGTAGCAGTATATCAGTACTCTATCACCATCTATTGACTACAAAACAGAATACACTTTCCTTCATTTTTTCAAAGCTCAGGTCACAAGACAGTCTTTCCCTCTTAAATTCCTGCAATCTTTGGCATCTCAATTGAACATTTGAAATGTCCCAATAACACTGACAGACAGAGATAAGTGGGGAACCAGGTCGCTGGGTTATTCTTTAACGTCCTTGACCACAGTCACCTGAGATAAGGTTTTCTTGACACGTAGTGCTGTAAGCCGAGCAGCTGGATTGGCATGCCAGCACTCCCGCATGATCTTACCCATAACCCTCAGCGCCTGGAACAAACACAAACATACATGGGTGATTCTTCACTTTTGACTACTTTAAAATGTTTAATCTATGTAAAAAAAAAACAACAAAACAAAACATTTATCTCATGTCCTCATTCTATACTCAGGGAACCAGGGTTACGTATATAACCAAGACGTTTCTTTCTTGTGTTTTATCCACTTTCACTTTCTGTGTATGTATGTGTGAATGTGTGTGTGTGTGATATTAGATTTATTATAGTGTGTTCCATAGTTTAGTCAAATAAACTTTGTGTGCGCATTCACCCAAGATTGTTCCTGTTCCCTGATTACAAATAAAGTCCCTTTAACAATTCGATCTTGCAACATGCTCTAAAACTGTATACGGTAAGAAAAGTTTTTCTGTGACCAGGAAACTTAAGGCCCGATATACTTCAAGAGAAATTGAAGAACACACTGGTGTGATGTAATTCCAACTATCAGTAAGCTTACTGACTTTGTGCTGTACTTGCATTAAGCACAGACATTAAGTTGGCGAAAGGCATGCATTGCATGGACATCATTAAACATTATAAAAATTACAATTCACAGAAACGGTGAGAAATAAATTAACAGAAAATCAAGAATACTCTATACGGGATTTGGCATGGCAGAAAGCGTGCAAAGAGCGCTCCCTTTATAAAAATCTGTCACTCATCTCAGTCAGGGGCACCACTGCACATATGCTGAGGGGTATGTAAGATCATTGTTGGTGCCCCGACCCCAACAATGAAAAAAGAATAAAATAAAATAATAAAATAAAATTGTTATTGCTTTTGTTGCAATAAATAAGCCACCAAAACTTTAGATAGTGAAATTTTCGATACCAGAGCAAAACTACTAGCCTATGTAAAGTTCAAACATTATTAAAGAAAAGTAAGCAGTAATAAAATAGGAACAAATAAATTAATTACAAGCAACAGCACAAATAAATACAACAGAATAAATATTAAACAAATGAAATAAACATGGCAGGTCTAACGGTATTCAGGTACAGAAATTGAATAATCAAATTATTCAACACTGCATAGTTTTCAGCCGATAAGACAAAACCGATTGTTTGAATAACCAACAAGAATAGCATTTGAGAAAATTGTGTTCAAGAGAAGACACGAAAGTTTATCCCGAGGTTTACCGTAGTCAACCGGATCCGGGCCGTATTCAGCTGAGACCAAGGACCCGAGCCATGACACGACCACAACGCAGCCCTGAAGTATCAGCAGAGATCGAGTCAACTAGATCATCCATTGTGAAGGCTTCATCGACACGACAGCCAGTGCCACAGTTCCTCAACAAACCGTCCATACCGGCGTGATGAATACAATCCTCAACTGGACATGACCACAACACAGCCCTGAAGTATCAGCAGAGATCGAGTCAACTAGATCATCCATCGTGAAGGCCTCATCGACACGACAGCCAGTAGCACAGTTCCTCAACAAACCGTCCATACCGACGTAATGAATACGATCCTCAACTGGATGGAACTGAAATAAACACTTTGATTGGTGCGATCCTATCAGACTTATGATAGCAACCTGATTCGTAACAAAGCACTGTTCGCCAGAGGAGAACTGGCCCCCCGACTAAGCCTGGTTTCTCCCAAGGTTTTTTTTTCTCCATTTTAACACCTATTTGCCACTTGTTTGCCACCTGTTTGCCACCTGATGTCACCTGATGGAGTTTGGGTTCCTTGCCGCTGTCGCCTTTGGCTTGCTTAGTTGGGGACACTTGACATTTGACTTGACATTTGATATTCAACAGTATTCTTGACATTTAATCAACAGTGCTTCTGATCTGCCTGCATTGACACTATTCTTTAAGAGCTGCTGTGCAGCCAAAATTATGTACCAGTTATCAATGTAAAGCTGCTTTGACACAATCTGCATTGTAAAAAGCGCTAAATAAATAAAGGTGACTTGACTTGACTTGACGAAAGAGAACTCAGTTCGGTGCTGAGATACGACTCTCTAAGCACACAGAAAACAGCACACGGCTGAATTGAATTCTCTTGCGTGTCTTCTAGCACTTGAAAGTTTAAATTTACAAGACTTTGCCACGTCCATTTATAAATTTTTGTGAATAATTATTTCAAAAATATTATTCGAGCAGCCAGTAGCCTATACCCCAGGCTTCAGCCCATGGAAGCCCGTGCATGAATGTGCCCCTGGGTATACAGTAACGTGCTCATCTGCATTTACAGAGGATGTGGCAAAAAGCCCAATAACTATGTTGTGCTTGGTGGTGAGAGGCTCAGCTTACATTTTTAATGATTTCCACAGTTTCTCTCAAATGTAAATGAAGAGCCCATTCACAAATATACTGTGACTTATTTTTTAATCTCCGAAGACTTTGGGAAATGAACTAATATTAGGCTAACATTAATCACTTTGCCCTCTCAGGCAACAATGTTAAATATTGAAAGACTTTCAGTGATAAAAAAAAATGATAGGTTAAGCTTATCATTTTCCCTTTTTCTGTTTCTGTTCTGCACCCCAGAATGCTTCCCACCTCTATCCATTTTTGTCATGGGACAGACTTAAAGTAATGTCGGAGGGTGAAAAGTTGATATTGATATAATAAAATAAAACTTTAAACTCCAATTTCTCAAATGCTAACCAAAGGTTAAATAAGGTTAAATAAAATAAAAAAAAAGTAAAATAATTTTTTACAAAATACATAATGATATGTACATGGTGCATATATTTATCAAAATGCTCCTTTCTAGGGTTATTTTTGTAGCTGACTATAGAGTTTATGGTCACTAAATGGCTTTTCTGAGGAAAATGTTATGTGACATTGTTTACAAGCTTGACATCTTTCTGCGTTTGAAACATTGAGTGATTACATGAGACATGATATGGATTTTGGTAAGTTGTACTATATCTTTCAACATACTTTCTAATGTTAATTCATGTTTATTTCATGCTGTAACTAGTAGTAAATCTGAAGAGATGATCAGTTCATATGCCCTTCTGTCACGCACATTAAAGAGGGCCAAAACAGTATTTATTGTTTGAAAAAAAAAGGTCAGAATTTGTTTCCTATCAAAAGTAACAAAGCACAAAGCTTATTGCGATTTAATGGATTGGAAGCATGCTACAATGTTCTGTTAATTCATTAGCTTAGAACAGCAAAGATCAAAAGATTGATTCTTGGAATTTAAGAATCAATATCAGTTCATAAAAATGAGAATCTATTAAAGGGGATCTATAATGTTACAAGATGTAATATAAGTCTCTGGTATCCCCAGAATGTGTCTGTGAAGTTTCAGCTCAAAATACCCCACAGATAATTTATTATAGCTTGCCAAATATGCCCCTATTTGGGTGTGAGCAAAAACATGCCATTTTTGTTTGTGTCCCTTTAAAGGCAAATGAGCTGCTGCTCCCCACCGCTTTCCAGAAGAGGGCAGAGCTTTAATATGGAGGACCAAATTACTCAAAATGAAATAATTCAATAAATAATGAATTCAATAAAACAATAATTAAATGTACCAGTTTATTCTGAAATAATTCAATAATAATTAAATAAAATAATTATTAATTAAATAATAAAATAAATCAATAAATAACTGTATTTATTTATTTTGTAAAATTCCATGAAAACACATTTATTGTTAATATATTTCACAATATCCTCTTTCACACACTATTATTGTTTAAATATAAATTTTTTCATAATTAAATGTGCTTTTTCAAAAAGACGTTTTTCATAATAATATGCTGAATTTATGAATGATGACTATTTAATGAATCATGTATTTCCAAAGCACGATTTTCTCAAAGATTCTTTTCATAATAGAGGACCTTTCACAAGTGCCAATCAACAGGAAGTGGGCGGTGCTCGGCACTAATTGGCTAATCCTTTCGGATGAATTACTTAGGTCTGGCAAGGTGAACTGAAAGATTGGAAACGAATATGGCTGTAGGACTTGATTATAGACTGGGGATTTGATCAAGTTAAAAATGCATTGCTTTCTATGGAAGTAAATGAATGCCAAATGTTTTTGAAATAAAAAGCTTGTTGAATTGCACTAATTGATAAAAAAATATTAATTACATTAGCTGTGCTTGCATTTTGATGCATTGTATTTCTAAGGCTTTTAATGGGCTTTTTATGGGCTGAAATTCAACATGGTTGTATATTTAAGCTGTAAATATTTCAATTAAAAATATTTCACACACATTTTCATTATTAAGAATTCAATAATTTATTTTCACCTTTCAGATTTCACTTCCAAAATATTCATTCTGTTTAAAAATACAACTTATAAAATTCGACTTGCAATTTTATATTTTATTTCCATTTTATTTCGCTTTACAAATTCGCTTCCACAAATTCAGTGGTTCAAATTCGGCAGAAAATTCAACATTTCACATCCGGGAGACATTCTAAAACGCTTAACGTGAAAAACGCTTAACATGGCTTAATGTAAGAAAGTGATTTTAACAGACCAAACTCACTAAATATCATGCTAATAAAGTATACTATGTGCAAAAAATCAGATGAGCCCAAAATATGATCTTAACGCATTTAATAACACGTTAAGCCTTTTTCTCCCATAACAGTTATAAGAAAAGGCTTAACGTGGCTTAATGTACTAAGACAGTGATTTTAACCGACCAAACTTACTAAATATCATGCTAATAAAGTATACTATGTCCAAAAAATCAGATGAGCCCAAAATATGATCTTAACGCATTTAATAACACGTTAAGCCTTTTTCTTCCATAGAAAACCGTTATAAGAAAAGGTTTAACTTGGCTTAATGTACTAAGACAGTGATTTTAACAGACCAAACTTACTAAATATCATGCTAATAAAGTATACTATGTGCAAAAAATCAGATGAGCCCAAAATATGTTCTTAACGCCTTTTAATAACACGTTAAGCCTTTTTCTCCCATAAGCCTTTTTCTCCCATAGAAAACCGTTATAAGAAAAGGCTTAACGTGGCTTAATGTACTAAGACAGTGATTTTAACAGACCAAACTCACTAAATATCATGCTAATAAAGTATAATATGTGCAAAAAATCAGATGAGCCCAAAATATGATCTTAACGCGTTTAATAACACGTTAAGCCTTTTTCTCCCATAGAAAACCGTTATAAGAAAAGGCTTAATGTGGCTTAATGTACTAAGACAGTGATTTTAACAGACCAAACTCACTAAATATCATGCTAATAAAGTATACTATGTGCAAAAAATCAGATGAGCCCAAAATATGATCTTAACGCGTTTTATAACACGTTAAGCCTTTTTCTCCCATAGTGGAACAACGGATGTACAACGGAGCAAAAATGAAAAATTAACTGACTTTTTTGTAGGCCTACATTTTACAGTTCCAGTATTTTTGAAAACAGTATAAATATAGCCTGCATGCATTTTTACTGTGCCACTGCCACTGCTTTATTTTTTTATGAACCTTTATTATGACAATGCACACTGAGCCCATTTCCTAGCGCGATTTCTTGGCCTCCACAGAGTTAAATTCTTTAAAATGGACACAAGTCCGTAAATATGATGCATTGCCCTAACGAAAGCCACATTTTGAGCACTTTTTACTATATCAGCCTTAACTTGGCAAAAAGGGCAATGCACACAGCCATTCATGTCGTCACAGAGAATGCTTAAAAGTAGACATAAGGTCATGATACTGATCTATGAAAGTCACATTTTAAGCAAATTGATCGTTATTAATTCATGCACATCCAAACTCTCATTTTCTGCATATTTTTGAGTTGACAAAGCTCTCATGTCCGCAGGATACGCCTTTGGAGAAAAACTTTATATAAACTATATAATCAGGGAGTATCCGTTTTTGTTTTGAATTGGTTCTTTAAGATTAGAAATTTCGAGCTTTCAATAGATAGGCTATATTTCTTAAGTGTGTGGGGCAAATATACGCTAAGTTTCGGTTCATTTAGGCTTTTATGGCGCACTCAAGTTCACATGGAGACACGTCAGAAAGCGTATCCTGATTGCTTTATTTTACAAAAGCCCGACATTTTGTTGTTATTGTGAGTAAAGGCCTACACAAATAGTAGATATTTACAGGTTTTTTTATACGGTTTTATGATGTATTATTCTTATCTGTACGGAGTATTTTAAGTTATTTTAAGTGATCGCACCGGCGCCTCCATAGTAAAGTGCACTAATTCTTTAACTTTCACCCTGGAGTTATCCGTGATTATTTGACAATGTGTGAATACTCATGTTTTGTTGTTCTGCTATTTGCGCAAGCAAAAAAAAACAACAAAAAACTCGAGAAATGTTTGTATAGTTTGTCACTGACACTTGTCAATTTTATTTAATCCTAATTTATCATTCAAATCTTATCAATTAACGGATAATGGTCGGTTAACGTGTGTCGGTCATGAAAATTAACCGAAATTAGCATTCAGCCATTAAAAAATGAAACCAAATACGTTTTCTTTATGTTTAAATAGGCCTATCATTATGTTATTTTTTAATATTTGATTGTGAAAAATGAACTGCATGACTAAGATAAGATGCGCAATAGGCCTATCGGGAGACATGGAGTGGGTCAGACATGATTTTGACCACTTCATTAAGTTTTGGTTTGTAGAAAGCCTTTCTTTAAAGTGAATTTCATTTTGTAAAAATTGTATCTTAATTTTAATCAATGTTTCATCAACCAATTGCCTGGATTTAATAAATAAAAGTTTTCCTGTAGCTCAGTGGTTAGAGCATGGCACTAGCAATGCCAAGGTGATGGGTTCGATCCCAGGGATTGCACATACTCAGATACAAATGTATAGTATAATGCAATGTAAGTCGCTTTGGATAAAAGCATCTGCCAAATGCATAAATGTAAATGTAAATGTAAATGTAAATAAGAAGCAAATATAGCAGACAAAATCCTGACATGGAGGCGCCGGCGCGTCTTATAGGCTAAATAAACCGAAACTGCGTATGGGCTGCTTGACTCGCAGACATGGAAAATATATCTATTTAAAGCGTGAAATGTCTACTTTTAAACGAAATAATTCAAAGCAAAAAGAAATAGGCTACTCTCTGATTATGTAGGCCTAATCCGAATGAAATGTGCATCTCTGCGGAGATGATGAGAGTTAGCAATGTCAATCTTTGCAGCCGACACTGATTCAGAAAACATTCGTTTATTAATAAACAATTAAAATGTCTCCTTGCTGTTTTTTGTTATATTCATAATCATTACTTTTGCCGGTTCTTTATGGTAAGCTTTATGCGTGCGCTTGAGTTCTATATAGCCTATATATTACGTAAACGCTCATTATTATGGTTTATTCTCTTCAGTATTTAAGAAATTAAATGAATTTAAATGTGATTAGTAAATATTGGCTTAAATTAACTACTACTAGTCGACTACAAATAACTTATTTCACATATTTTCGATCCAGTATGTCACAAGGGTTTGAGGTTGGGCTCCGCATGTTCTGACACAAACACAGAGAGAGCATCGTACATTATTATCAGTTTAAAATTATATTTGTGTATGACTAACCTGCACTATTTCTTTAGAACAAAACTATGCAGCAGATCATCTCTAGTCACACACTTCAGTTAGCCTACGTGTCCCACCCCAACACACACCAGAGAAAAAACTTTGCAGGTCATATGGCTGAGAGAGAGCATTCTCACATTCATTAAGCTTATAATGCCGCATTTTATTGTCAGTAAAGGTACGGGCGTTGTAAAAAAAAAAAAGAAAAAAAAGAAAAGGCATAAGTGGAAAAATTTAATCTATTTAAATATATTATTTCTATAGATTATACAAAAATGACAAAATAAAAGGGCTGAATAAGCTGATCTAGAATGTTAAATGGTGGCGTCTTAGTAAATTAATGGTACACCCCCTTAAGCTCACAGAAATGGTTTGACCCAAGTTCTCAGCAGCTAATGACACTGACCTGTTCAAACAGATTTTTAACGGGTATTTCACACGTATTTAACGCTTATTTCACGTGTGAAAAACACGTCAAATACACGTATTTAATGCGTTGTTGACGTGTTAAAATTCACGTGTTTTTGGCCCTTTTTGCCTTCCATATGTTAAAATCACTGTCTTAGTACATTAAGCCACGTTGTCAAAAAACGCGTTAAGATCATATTTTGGGCTCATCTGATTTTTTGCACATAGTATACTTTATTAGCATGATATTTAGTGAGTTTGGTCTGTTAAAATCACTGTCTTAGTACATTAAGCCACGTTAAGCCTTTTCTTATAACGGTTATGGCAGAAAAAGGCTTAACGTGTTATTAAACGCGTTAAGATCATATTTTGGTCTCATCTGATTTTTTGCACATAGTATACTTTATTAGCATGATATTTAGTAAGTTTGGTCGGTTAAAATCACTGTCTTAGTACATTATGCCACGTTAAGCCTTTTCTTATAACGGTTTTCTATGGGAGAAAAAGGCTTAACGTGTCAAAAAACGCGTTAAGATCATATTTTGGGCTCATCTGATTTTTTGCACATAGTATACTTTATTAGCACGATATTTAGTGAGTTTGGTCTGTTAAAATCACTGTCTTAGTACATTAAGCCACGTTAAGCGTTTTTCACGTTAAGCGTTTTAGAATGTCCCAGTCCCACATCCGGGAACTGCAGGAAAAGCAGTAGAGTGCCGATGCATGATCTCTATCTGCTGTTAGTCGACTTCACCAGCAGGTGCCGCTAGCGGCTGTTTAAGACCAGCTCATGGCTAGTAAGTCATCATTCATACATTCATAAAAACGGATTTACAGAAATGGAGCAAGCGGTAAGTGAATGTGTGATGATTATCAGGGCCAGTATAAATGCAGAAAAGCCGATAAAGACACAAAAGCTGTATTTATGTTTAATTCAGTGTCTTTATGGTTACCTGTCTACATGTAAGCAGCTTTCTCTCCAGTGAACGAGATTATAACGTTATTCTCTGAAGCTGGTGTACAGATCAAACGTTAAATCTGAGGTAGATATATGTTTCTCTCTGTTGTTTAGTTTCCTTAACTTTATATCGGGCGCTGTGTTGTAATACTAGGGATTCCCTCATCCGTCATAGGATTCCCCTGCCATCAGGACATATAAAACACTTAACACAGCTTAATGGACTCGTACAGTGATATAAAAGACCAAACTCGCACCTCATTTGTGATGTAAGTTATACTGTATAGGCTCCAAGAAAGCAGATACTGGCATAAAGTTGTTTTGACGCTGAACGTTTGATATTCGCAAATTTAGGGACCGTCTCTAAAGTTATGACATTGGTATTCACGTTTCTGCCTTCAATAGCGTTTAAAGAGAATGACTTGCAGTCACAAAACCAACTGTAAAGTGTTCATCTAGGTCTCAGGTCGAACAGTGATGCGCCCTACTCTCTCTCTCTCTCTCTCTCTCTCTCTCTCTCTCTCTCTCTCTCTCACACACACACACACACACACACTTGAACTCACAAAAATCTTGTAAACGCACATTCATATTCAAACACACACACCACCAAGGCCGGACTTACCATTGGGCTTGACAGGACTCAAGCCCATGGGCCCCGCCCATTTACGTTAGATTTTTTCAATAATATGTCAGTCATTTAATTTTTCATTTAAAGTTTGTTGATTGGACTAGCATTGTTACCTGGTCCTGCCCTGCAATGAAAATTTTAATTTAATTAGCTAAATTAAATGTCAGTCATCTTGAGGTTTGCTGATTGGTTATTGGCAGTTACGCAGTGCCTCGTTTACTGCCGTTGAAAAAACCTGTCTGCATTAGACAGTGATGTAATGGCGGACAAACGGTATCAGAGTGGCGCGCTTAAAAGAAAATTAAAGAATGAAAGACAGCAACGCAAAAAGGAAGTTATCAGTAAAATGAAAAGGATTACTGGATTTTTTACACCCATGACACCACAGCTTGATGTGCAAGCGGAGAATCCAGGGGACAACAACCCAAACCCGTTGGAAAAAACGGTTGGAGACGATTTGAATAAATTATAACGGTCTTTTTTTTTAACATATAACTCTGTATACTGTACTAGTCACCTTTTGAAAGTAGCTTTGCACTTCAAATAACGATTGGATCGATTATATTGTTACGCCACCAGATGGCGACAAATGACTTAAAAAACATTTGTCATTGAATCGTTCATTCAGGAGATTCGTTCAAAATGCTGATTCATCTAGGAAACAAGTGTATTTGATTGAGGAATTGAATCATTCATTCAAACCCAAGTTTTTTTTTATAAATGATTCAGATTAATTAAACATTTTTATAGACTTCAGCAATAAACATAAATTATGTTATTTTGTTTAGTTGTTTGTTCAGAATCGTGATCTCTATTTTTATTCTCAGTTTATCCAGAATTGTGTAGCTCTAATACATAGCTTGTGTATGTATCATTTTGTTCTATTTAAAGTAATGTATAGAAGGTAGGGCCCGAAAGTGACTCAAGCCCAGGGGCCCCCACCACCCTAAGTCCTGCCCTGCACACCACTCAAAGTAGCCTACACATATCCTTTTTCTTTTTTTTCTTTTTCTTTTTTTTTACACATTCATCACACAATTCGTTCTACATTTTTATTTTCCTGCTCATATATTATCCTGCTTATACAAATTTTACATTGGGTGGCCAAAGCATTTATATGAGCAGGAAAAATAAAATTAACAAAGTAGAACAAATTGTGTGATGAATGTGTAAAAAAGAAAAAAAGAAAAAGGATATGTGTATGTGTATGTAGGCTACTTTGAGTTGTGTGTGTTTGAATATGTGTGTGTGTGAGAGAGAGAGTAGGGCGCATCACTGTTCGACCTGACACCTAGAACACTTAACAGTTGGTTTTGTGACTGTAAATCATACTCATCACATGCTATTGAGATTTAAATTATGGCATTTTTTTTGTATGATCCCATACAGTAGTGAAATACATAGCAATATTTACATATTAATTGACAGTATATTTGGAAACACTTTACAATAAGGTTCATAATGTATTTACTAACGTGAACTATCCATGACCAATAGCCAACATTTGTTACTGCATTTGGTAATCTTTGTTAACGTTAATAAAAATGCAGCAGTTCATTGTTCATGTTAGTTCACAGTGCATTAACTAATGTTAACAAATACAAATCTTGATTTTAATAATGTATGAATAAATGCTGGAATTAACATCATTAAAAAAGATTAATAAGTGCTGTAGAAGTGCAGTTCATTGTTAGTTCATATTAACTAGTTATTATAAAGTGTTACCTTTAATTTTAATAAACATAAAAAATCTAAAAGGTTTGCATTATACCTGACACCTAGATGAACAATTTAGAGTTGGTTTTGTGACTAAGTCATTCTAAACGCTATTGAAGGTAGAAGCGTGAATACCAATGTCATAACTTTAGAGACGGTCCCTAAATTTGCGAATATCAAACGTTCAGCGTCAAAACAACTTTATGCCAGTATCTGCTTTCTTGGAGCCTATACAGTATAACTTACATCACAAATGAGGTGCGAGTTTGGTCTTTTATATCACTGCACGAGTCCATTTAGCTGTGTTAAGTGTTTTATATGTCCTGATGGCAGGGGAATCCTATGACGGATGAGGGAATCCCTAGTATTACAACACAGCGCTGCAATATAAAGTTAAGGAAACTAAACAACAGAGAGAAATATATATCTACCTCAGATTTAACGTTTGATCTGTACATTAGCATCGGGCAATAACGTTATAATCTCGTTCACTGTAGAGAAAGCTGCTTACATGTAGACTACTACAGGTAACCATAAAGACACTGAATTAAACATAAATGCAGCTTTTGTGTCTTTATCGGCTTTTCTGCATTTATACTGGCCCTGATAATCATCACACATTCACTTACCGCTTGCTCCATTTCTGTAAATCCGTTTTTATGAATGTATGAATAATGACTTACTAGCCGTGATCTGGTCTTAAACAGCCGCTAGCGGTACCTGCTGGTGAAGAAGACTAACAGCAGATAGAGATCATGCATCGGCACTCTACTGCTTTTCCTGCAGTTCCCGGATGTGAAATGTTGAATTTTCTGCCGAATTTGAACCACTGAATTTGTGGAAGCGAATTTGTAAAGCGAAATAAAATGGACTGAAAATTTCTAGTCGAATTTTATAGGTTGTATTTTTAAACAGAATGAATATTTTGGAAGTGAAATCTGAAAGGTGAAAATAAATTATTGAATTTTTAATAATGAAAAAGTGTGTGAAATATTTTTAATTGAAACATTCACAGCTTAAATATACAACCATGTTGAATTTTAGCCCATAAAAATTCAAGCCTTAAAAATACAATGCATCTAAATGCAAGCACAGCTAATGTAATGAATATTTTTTTCAATTAGTGCAATTCAACAAGCTTTTTATTTCGAAAACATTTGGCATTAAATTACTTCCATAGCTTTCTTTTGCGGATGAAGTAGAAGGGAATGTTTTGTTTGGTGATGCTCTGTTACCTGGATTAGACGACATAAAGGATCGGCTAGTGGCAATAAGCGCATCAGATGATCTTAAAATTGATGACTACATATGGAACACTTGCGACTGAACGCAGAGTTCTTGTAGATGAGTAGTTATGTGACAGGCCTAATTTGTGGGTGGGGCATGTGATGTCCCCACCACATTTTGCCAGGGGTCGATATTGTCCCTACCACTTTTTTTTTGTGAAAAATCTTGCTGTACGGATATACCGAATGTAAATTAAACATATCCAGTTGATATTAATTTGTGTTAAAAAAGAGGCAATCTGGTGCAGGAATGTGTTGTTTTTTAAATCATGCTGAGTGCTCGTTGCTGCTGTTATCAGAGGCGGAATGTTCTATTTTGGCTCATGCACAGACTTCACACAGACAAGTGCACGTCAATCTATCACTTAATGCAGTTGCGGACGGTCTATTCTTTCCAGTGAAATCACAAAACAAAATGCACACAAACGTGTCCCTGCTCTTGATATACAATCATTGATGATCATCTTTGATCATCTTTGATTTTAATGAGGAGAAAAAAAACTATATGAGAGTGGAGCGTTCTGTGACTAATGTCATCAACCACACGAAGATCTATTTGTCGTGTCTGTCCGCTCTTCAACTTTCAACTAATCAGCGCCAAGCTCCGCCCACTGTCTGTTGATTGGCATTTGTGAAATTTCCTCTATTATTATGAAAAGAATCTTTGGGAAAATCGTCCTTTGGAAATACATGATTCGCCAAATAGGCGACTTTCGTAAATGCAGCATATTATAATAAAAAAAAACAGCTTTTTGAAAAAGAACATTCAATTATGAAAAAAAAAATTAATAATAGTGTGTGTAAGAGGATATTGTGAAATATATTAAACAATAAATGCTGTGTTTTCATGGAATTTTACAAAATAAATAAATAATTGTATTTATTGATTGATTTAATTATTTCTTTATTATTTAATTATTTCAGAATAAACTGGTACATTTAATTGTTGTTTTATTGAATTCATTATTTATTTAATTATTTCATTTTGAGGAATTTGGTCCAACAACAAAGCTGGAGAATCTTATGCAGCCAAAACGATGGTTGTCAGTAACGATGTTCAGCCTTACATTGTTCAAAACGGAGTCGGACACTGATAGAGAGACTCAGGAAGTTACAACTTATAGAATGCATCTGGAGGTTTCTGAACGGTTAGTGGATAAATGTATGTATAGTTGCTACTCATCGACTAGCATGTGCTGTCATGTTAAACTTTTGTGCAAATCCAGCGTTGAATTGACCCTCGTTTGTGAAGCAGTCCAGCATAAAATGATGGCATGGTAAAAATGCTCTACTACAACAATTCTTCCTCTTCTCTAAAGCAGCCCAACATGGCCTCGCCCCGTTGGTTGCATAATAAATTATGATGGAATTTTTATGACCCTATTAAATTTAAGAACAATGAGAAAGTATAACGCAACCTCTGCCAACAACGCTGTGTTATTAGCACAGGACTGTCCCAGCCTATAAGGTGGGGAAGAGGCCCTGTGAGCCTGACCCAGGGATGGAAGCTCCGTCTTAACAAAGAGGGTGCACTGTACAGTGGTATTACTGGCAGTAGCCCTTGATGTGAAAGCCGCCTAGATAGGTACCGGGCTCGGGGCAATAGAAGCCGAAACCACCATAGATAAGCACCACCATCCAGGGGAGTGTAATGCACACCAAAGTTTAACCTTCAAGCAGACAGGATCCGCACCTGTAGTGCGGAGATGTCCAGGTTATAGATTCTGGCAAACGTAGAGGGGGTGGCACAGATGTCACTAATAGACACCCCGCTCAACCAAGCCCAGGAGGAGGCCATTCCCCAAGCAATGCATAGGCCAGCACAATCACATCCACTATCCAACAGGAGAGTTTTTGCTTTGTCACCAGCAGCCCTTTGGTGTAGCCTCCGAAGTACAAAAAAATTGCTCGAAGAGCCTGAAGTGGCTGGAGCACTCAATATACCGAACCGGGCACAGCAAGTGTAACAATTCCTCCCCCCACCCAACAAAATCCATGTTAACTGCTCCCTCAAATGAGTAAATGCTATATATTGTCAAATGAAATGTTTATCACACAAACCTCACAGCTCTGCCACTGGTTGGGAATGTTAGGTCGGAGTTTTTGTTCACACACTACCTTCCTCATATCATCCACTGATGGGTCTGATTGCACCTGGTCATAATAAGGCAACTGGAAATCTTCATGAATCCCTGCAGAGCACAGAGCATTTATGATTATTTATTTACAATACGTACTGATGAAAAATGTCAAATGCTAAAAGTTTGGATGCAGATCATATATTTTATTTTCTTCCCTAAGGAAGACCCTAACCCTAAAAATGTTAGTTAAGACATAAACAGGCATGATATTGTATCTCATAACCATTGTTCTCCCTCTCTCTGACCCTAACAATTGAACAAGCTGTTTTATGCGGATGTGTTTTTAAGACATCTATGTGCCTTCAATTTTGATTGGTTAACCTCTTTGAATGCAAAAGGAGTAATATTAGTCGCAGCACACAGGCTATTGATTTACTCTCAGGTCTATAATATACTGTAGTTTAATATTTTAATCTCCGATTAAACTTTTCAGAACGTTTGGTGATCTTTACCACATTTTAGCATTAGTTAAGGAAATACTTCCTCTTATAACCTCTTATTGTGACATTGGGTCTCATTAGCTAATAATTGCATGGATTATTTCACATTTGTACGCACAGGAGAACTTCTCACAAAAAATCTTCACCTAATTCACAACAAGTACGTACGCACATGATTTTGTTCTTAACCTCGTTCTTATTTAAGTGAATCTGGAGTAATTTAAAAGAGTGTCCAAACTATGTCCATATAAGGGCTTTCCGCGCACGCATTCCTAAAAGGCTTACGTCACTCTTGTCAGACATGCTGCTTTTTAAAAATGCGCTCTCGCCTGATCCTCGAGCAATGCCAAGTGTGCCATTCTCACCAGTTCTCACAATAAACACCTTTCATATAGACCTCTCATGAGCCAGCTATACATTCGCGTATATCTGCATTATTCAGAAAAACTTTGCAGCTGAACGTATGTATATGATGAAATTTAATGATTAATGTAACATACTTTAATATAATTATAATATTGTTAGGATGAAATTTCATATTTATATAACTTCTTGACATGATCATAAGGCCGTACAGAGTAAGTGCTTTTTTGTGAGTGCTTTCAGTTGTTCCTATATTTTGTTGTAAATTTAGAATGATTTTTAGTAGTATTTTTAGTTTTTGGTTAATTGTGATTTGTTCTTAAAATTGTTCCTACGCACATTTCACACACAAATGTGTGCGTATGCATGCTTAGTGAATGACACCCATTGTTTCTGAACACCGAATAGGCATCATCGATCAAAAGTAAAGCAAAAATAAATTGTTGACGACTGGTCTATTCCATAGCAAGAGTGAAATATCTGGTAGACTAAACATGGACAAAACACAAAACAAAAACACTTTTCTCAAAATATCTTCTTTTATACTCCACAGAAGAAAGTCATACAGTTTTTTGGAACAACATGAGGATAAGTAAATGGGTGAACTTTCCTTTTAAGGGCTATCAGTATTTCTATTAGTTTTCTATTTATTGCATGGATCTCTAGAATACTATTCTGATTGGTCATTAATGGCAGTGAGCAGTCAAATATATCTGACAGTTATTCAGAGCTAATAAAATAAGTAATAAAATATCAATATTTCATGTTTATGTATATTACTTGTATGTAGCCATGAAATGAGTGGGATAATGTATAGTCAGGTGGTCTTTTTTTTTGTGCAAAATATAAATATAAAAAACAACAGGTGATGCAGAGATTGTATTGTTATTGTTTTTGGAGATTTACGTCTTTATGAAGAAATACTGCCAAGGAACACTTCTTAACACAAGGTGTCAATTAGCAAGAACACAATTTAACAATTAAGAACAATTTAAATCAGTCTACTGCTGGTGTGCATTTATTGGGATCTGATCACTGTTTTTTTTTTTGGTTTTTTTTAAACTTGACTTTAAATAGACTAGAAGGGCACCTTGGACAGAACATCTGCGAGCAAGTTCCCAGAACACCAGGCCAAGTGAGTAGATATCAGCACGCTTAAATGACTCAAAGCTGCTCATGTTTATGGAATCATCCAGGATCTCAGGAGCCATGTACCTGCAGAAACAAACACACTCACATTAGAGTAATGTACTCACACCACATGAACGCATTAACCTCCATCAAGAGTCTTCATACACCTGAAAGCAAACAATGACACGTGTCTTATATAGAGACAGAACGTGCATACAGTGTTTACAGAGGGGAACAGAGAACACTTATTCTTTCTGTGTTAAACTGATGCATGCCATTTATAGTGTTGTAAACATAATGAAAATATTACATTATTAGGCTGATTTTTTGATATTTTAATTTATCAGAATGTATTTGATTTCTTCATGATAGTTGATTAATCTGTAATGATGAGATTTTTG
>RJVU01075378.1:2797445-2823604 GCA_003731715.1 Anabarilius grahami
ACACTCATAAATCCAGACTTAAGACCATCAACATAAAGCCTGGTCCACTTTACAACTTGCTATGGCCAGAAACTGCCTACTTAGGCAGGAAGAGACCATCTGGTTGGCATGTAAAACAACAAACCATTTTTTTTACATAACATTTAGGGACATGTAAATCTGAACTCAGATATAACTCTGATAGTAAATGTGAAATATCCAGGTGTGCTTAAGAATATCTTTGCTAAGTGTCTCTGAAAAAAGAAAAAAAAGATATCTTTCAAATATTCAAAGCCATCAACCACACAAACACACCAGTGACTAGCTCTTCCACAGAAGTGTTCATTCCCAAATGTTCATTCAGTGTTCATCTCAAAAATGAAAGAAGGCTAAGACAAGCAACAAAACTATAGATAATAAGTAATAATTCAGTTTATTATGTCTGAAATCATAATGACCTTGTGTAAGAAAAAGATTATCTAACCTCTTGGTGCCCACTCGGTGGTTAATGGGGATGTCAATGGTGTTGGTATTAGAGTCGTGTTTGACAGCCAGACCAAGATCAGCAATCACAGCAGTTCCGTTCTTCTTAACCAGGATGTTCTTTGACTTTATGTCTCTGTGAGCAATGGCGGGCTTCCCTGTCCCATGAGTAATATGCTAAATTAATAACAGCACACAACATATACCTGACAAGTCATTTTCATGCAGAAAAGTAGTTAATACAAACAAACAGGGTCACAAAGTTGTCAGTAAATTGGACAGTAAGAAAGCTAATGTCCTAAAAAATAAAAAAAAGTGGCAATTTTTCCAAGTTATTTTATTTATTTATTTATTTTCTAACTAGCTGTGGCTGCAACATGTCATTTTGTAGACTGTGATGTTGAAACATGAAATATGTTCTGATAAGCTATGATTGTGTTACAGCAGTTTCAGTCAGTGTGAACAGACCTTGTTACCAAAAACATGCCTAATACGGACATAGACTTAGAAAGCTTGTTCATGCAGGTAATTCATTATCATTAATCAGAGAACTGGTACCCATACTGAGCCTGTTTCTCCCAAAATTTTATATTTTTCTATTCTGTAACCTGATGGAGTTTGGGTTCCTTGACTTATGATAGCAACCTGATTCGTAACAAAGCACTGTTCGCCAGAGGAGAACTGGCCCCCTGACTAAGCCTGGTTTCTCCCAAGGTTTTTTTCTCCATTTTGCCACCTGTTTGCCACCTGTTTGCCACCTGATGTCACCTGATGGAGTTTGGGTTCCTTGCCGCTGTCGCCTTTGGCTTGCTTAGTTGGGGACACTTGACATTTGACTTGACATTTGATATTCAACAGTATTCTTGACATTTAATCAACAGTGCTTCTGATCTGCCTGCATTGACACTATTCTTTAAGAGCTGCTGTGCAGCCAAAATTATGTACCAGTTATCAATGTAAAGCTGCTTTGACACAATCTGCATTGTAAAAAGCGCTATATAAATAAAGGTGATTTGACTTGACTTGACACAAAATCTGAAAAAAGTCCTTTTGGCAGCTTGGTTTCATTAAAAGCTTTTTTGATTAACAAGTAAGTTTATCACTGTAAAGCTGTTTTGTATAAAGCACTGTATAAATAAAGGTGACTAGACTTGAATAATTAACTGAAGCAAAACAATGAGGAATAGTACCAAACATTTAAAGAGGAGTAGAGCTAGTTCATGCACTCAAGACTAGATTATTGTAATACAATATTGGATGGATGTCTTGAAATCTCTATAAACAAGCTCCAGTTGGTACAGAATGCAGCTGCTAGAGATCTATAAGATTCAACGATGCTTCCTAATTATAAAGCTCTTAATTCTATTCATACATAGTGCAAATAGTGGAAGATAATAAAACAATATCCTGGACCTTTGAGGACACCTTTACTGTTCAGCAGATTCAGTATGGTTAGGGTTACGGTTTAGGGATATGGACAAGTAAGGTCTCAATAAGGCAGCGTTATGATAGTTTTGAGTATGGTAATAAAATGAGCTGCACAAGTCATGGTTGATGTGCTAGTCCATCCGATCAATGGAAGAACATCACATCCAGTTTTAATTATAGGACTTTTAAATACCCGTTAGGCACTTTATTTCCATTTTCTAAATATTTTATTTGATTTTATTCAAAACAAATGCCTCTCCTTTAGCCAATATGTGATGGAAATAGAGCAAAGAACGTGATCGGAAAAAGGCGGATTCTAACTCGGGTCGGTCACGTCAAGGGACCTATCCACTATTTTTACTCTCCATGCCACTACTCCTGTACTCCTGTTACTGAATGGATTTACTTTAGTCGGTGGAGTTAGTGTAAATATACACTATTAAAGATCTTTTAAAATTTTTCAACTGTTAATTGTAACAAATAACTAGTATTACCTATCTAGTCTTACATATTAATTACATATTACATTTATTCTATGATCAGTATTACACATTTGATGTAACAAAAAAAAAAACACTTTATCATAAGTATACAATAATAAATTATTTACAAATCATTTGCAAACTATTAGTTTATAGTTCATTAATAGTTTATACAGTGTAGCTAATACATTAATAGGCTATATAAAAACATTGTGTAAAAATATATTGTCACTGTAAATAAATTATTATGTTTACTTAGATCATATGTAAAGAGTTAAATACTGCTTTTTTAAACAACTTATTAACCATAAATAGTTCTCACTTTAGATAGGTCATGGAATATTGGTAAAATTAATTAATTAAGTGCTTTAAACCAACTCTTATTAGACATTGTTCACTAATTGTATTAGTGAAAAAGTGAAAGTGACATGTGAAGGCCAAGTATGGTAATCCATACTTGGAATTTGTCCTCTGCATTTAACCCATCCAAATTAGTGCACACACATTAGGAGTAGTAAACACACCCACACACTGCAAACCGTGGACACACACACCCGGAGCATGTGGGCAGCCATTTGTGCTGCGACCGGGGAGCGATTGGGGGTTACAGTAGGTGCCTTGCTCTTGGGCACCTCAGTCATCAACTAAAAACTAATAGTTTGCAAATGATTTATAAGTGCTTTGTTACTGTATACTTATTATAAAGTGTTACCAATTATTGGAATGGTTTGTCTGAGAAGGATGGACTTCCGCTGCTGAGTGAAGGTTTTTATCCTACAGAGAAAATACACCTGAAAGGAAAAAAACAGCTATTGTACATTTATGAATATGATCAACACCTTGAGTGCCAATTATCTCCATGTGCAGGTGTGCGATGCCGCTGGAGATGGACAGCGCCAGAACTATCACTCCCTCCACTGATACTGTGTATCTGTTCAGGTAATCAAAGAGAGACCCATGCTCATGATACTCAGATACCAGCCACAGCTGCGTCCATGAGCCATTATCTGAAAAAAGACAAAATAGACAGATCACAATACAGGACATCCAAACATGATGGACAAAAAAATCTAAGTGATTTGACAACATATTTCAAAATGCAAGTTTTAATTTAATGACTCAAAAAATGTCAAGTGGTATAACTATCATAAAAAAACAGGTTTTCATGGAAAATCTTGATCATTACTTACGAAAATGTTTTCAAATACATTTTCTTTTTCCAGATTAAAAAAAGTATTTATTCCCCTCTGTATAATTTGTGGTCCAGGTCTATGCATTTATAATTAAACATCTGGACAAAAATGTCATATCACTGATCCTTTAATAATGGTCAGGTTGTCAATGCTTGCTTTGAAACTAAAGCTATTAAAAGTAAACTACCCAAAATATGAAAATTATTTTATCATTTACTCACCAAACAGTTTTTTTGTTTGTTTGTTTTTTTAACCATTGAGTTCTATTGTATAGAGAGAAAAAAACAGCAACACTGAAGCATTTCTCAAAATATCTTCTTATATGTGACACAAAGAAAAGAAAGTAAGACAGGTTTGGAACAACTTGAGGGGAGTAAACAATGACAGCATTTTAATTTTGGGGTGAACTATCCATTTAAGCTTGCATTGGTTTGGTAACTTAAAGCAGTGTCTCTCAAACCTGTCCTGGAGGACCTCCAGCACTGCACATTTTGTATGTCTGCCTCATCTAACATAGTGGTTCCCAACCCTGGTCTTGGAGTACCCCCAGCACTGCACATTTTAGATGTCTCCTTAATCAAACACACCTGATTTAACTCATCAGCTGGTTAGTAAAGACTCCAAGACCTCAGATGGGTGTGTCAGATAACAGAGACATCAAAAATGTGCAAAAAGCTCCTTTAACTTACAAAACGTCTTGGTAAGGTATGTAACCATTGGTCCCTGAATAATAACGAGACATTGCATCAGTAACTGACACTATGGCCCTGTTTACACCTGGTATTAAGAAGCTACAGATTTACTAGAAGGGCCAGATTTACTAACAGCTTGCAACAGCGCAAACCCTGTTTTGGAATTAAAAAACTACTGTCGGAATTTACTAAAGACACGCAGTGCAAAATTAGCGCAGAAAAGGCGTGGACTGAGTTGTTTTTGCAGCTGACCTTATTGCATATGCATCTGTAGGAGTTTCCCTTTCAGACGCAAAATTTATGGGAGGAGAGTATTTAAATGAAACGTTTTTTTTGGAGGACAGTCTGGCGATTTACTAATGTTTGCACTAGTCAATTTACTGGTATTTCTGCCATTATTTAATGCCCAAAAAAAAGCATGTCTTAACCCATTTTGCGACATGGCTGCAATTGTTGCTGCTAGGAGGAAACACCGCAGCAAACAGAGCGTGTGGTAGAAGGGAGAAAATGTTTTCCACTCATATTAATTTCTTTGGAATGCCAGAAGACGTAATCCGCACATATTATTTGCCAAGCAAACTTCAAACAACTTCAAAAATTTGCACTGATCTTGGTAGATTGCGTTGGTCATTATGTAAATGATTTGACTGCCTCTGTGTTCTTTAATTTGCACGTCAGCAGTAGATCACGTGCAAAACTTGCCATTCCCATTGGCTCGTTTGTGCAATTGCGATCTCATGCTAATTTGCCCGGTTTAGTAAATCTGGCCCTTTATGTGTAAACATTAGGGGAAGCATGCAAGCCAGATGGGATTTAAAACTTGTCAGCTGAAAACCTAAGTTTGGTTTGAAGACGAAAAACGTACCAAGCACAATGTTCTCTCACCATTCCTGATTTCTAATGGGCACTCATAGTGTTCTGTGTGGTCTTGCGCTATCAGAGCAGAAACAAAAGCTGCTGCTTTCCGTATGTTTTTCTGTTTTCTCATATGTAAATTGTGCAGGCTTGTTTTGTCCATTAGATCGAAAGATCTGAAAAAAGCACATACTGTACATTTACCCACACGCAGACCCCTCCTATCAAATAAATCAGGACAGAAGTGGTCGAATGTACAAAATAGACAGATTAAAACACAAAGTGTAAACATGTATATCTCCCTCATCTACTTGTCATCCCACCAACCAAAAAAGATCTTAAAACCAGGTGTAAACAGGGTCTATGGGAACACAATGGGTTTTAAGCCCATAGAGAATCATGCAATTTGACTGGCTGATGGTGCATGCAGCGCCCACCAAGGTGCTTCACCAATGCCTTAAAAAGGATGTGCTCAAGCCATCATTCATTCTCAATGAAGGAATCCATCAGCAAGACTGAGGAGTATGGCAAGCTATGCAGTGTCTTGTTCTCCACTGAGGAAACAAAGGTTACATACCGGCTGCTAGGGAAAGAGACCATCAGTCTGACCGCCACCGGACTCCTCATAGTGTGAGGTAGATTTAATTTCCAGAATCTCACATTTTAATTTCCCCTAAAGAGAGAGTGACTGGAGATAACAAATATAAAATGTTGGCTTATAAAATAATTTTATTTGTTATTTGTCTTATGAAACTGTCAACACCGTAAAAAATGTCACAGAGAAAAATAGGCTAAATTAAATACGACATCTGTCACTCAAAATTCTAAACCAAAAATAATAATAAATGAAAACTGTTGGTTTGCTTGCTATACTGCAAAATATATTTTTTAACATCCATGCAAGAACAGAATGTTGCTGACTGATGATGTCATGAAAATGTGAATTTTAGGGTTAGGGTTTTCAGTAGGTTTCAGTAGCCTACATCTCTCCTCCAAAATCCGACCACAAAGGCTGAAAGTTCTCTCTGTAGGTGCATTCATGGCCAGGATGCAAAGAAAGAACATATCTTGCCATGTTGCTCAGCAAATCCACTGGTAACACATGCCTCAGTGGGCAGTGCAAGCAGCATCTGCCAGTCAACTGATGT
The DNA here is from genome assembly GCA_003731715.1 of Anabarilius grahami. Lineage (NCBI taxonomy): Eukaryota > Metazoa > Chordata > Actinopteri > Cypriniformes > Xenocyprididae > Anabarilius > Anabarilius grahami. The sequence goes on from RJVU01075378.1 coordinate 2,803,706, forward strand.
GATTCTATACAGGCTTCAGACAATCATCACACCTGAAGAGTGTTTCCATAGCATCAGCTACTGATGCAGCATCGAGTGAACTTATGAAATTAAACTCCTGTCCTAAAATCTTACACAAATAATGTAATACAATAAAATAATTACTGAATATGTTGGAATTTGTCTGATCATATTGAGCTTGCAAATGCAAGAAAACAATGCAAACAAACAACATGCTTTGTTTTTTCATAAATTGTCATGCATTCAGACACCAAAATCACTTCATGTGATACCTTTGTTATCAGCGGCGATAAACCCCAAAATATTCTCATGGCGTAACATGATGGTCTGATAAATCTCAGCCTCACGAAACCAGGAGCGCTCATCTCGCGAGGAGAAGATCTTCACAGCGACATCCTCCCCCCTCCATTTGCCCCTCCACACTTCCCCGAAGCGCCCCTTCCCAATGCTCTCCTGGAGGACAATGGTTCGAGCAATTGTTCTCTGGACCAACAGGGGCAATCCTGAGAGAATATCACAAACTGTCAGCTAAAGGGTTAAAAACAGATATATATCTATACACCTGTTCAAATCTCACTCATTGCAAAAGAAAAATATGTATATATATATGATGATTCATTAAAACCATTAAACCCATTAAATCTAGCTCTTCAAAAATTCTGTCATCATTTACTCATCTCATGTGATTCAAATATGCACTGTGTTCCAAATTATTATGCAAGTGACATATCAGTAGGATTTCGGTACAATAAACATTCATATTTTAGTTTTTCAAAGAAAGTGTTTGTTTGATTAATTACATATAAATAGTTTGCCAGTTAACTCCTTTAAATAGTTCTTCTTAGGAAAATGGAAGACCTACTTAAAGAGGTTGTTCCACATTATTAAGCAAGTCACAGTTCTCATGCAATATGAGGAGGAAGAAAGATCTTTCTGAAGATGAAAAGCATGAAATTGTGCATTGTCTTGCAAAAGGCATGAAAACAACTCATATTTTTCCAAAACTGAATGGAGATTATTGATCTTTCAAAAGATTTGTGAGTGATTTAGAGCACAGAAGACCTTGGTCAGATAAAAGCTCATTAAGGAAGTTCCTGTCAAGACCATCCATTGTAGTACAGCATTCGTCAGTGAATAAATCTATTTAAAAATAAGTCTGCATGCATTTCTAAACCCAGTGTAAATGTTTCTTTTTGTAAGCTGAAATGCAATTTTATGCACAACTGCTAGCCTGCACGGAGAGGTTCTTGAGACTCCAGAAGCTCCAGCAAATTAAAATATCTGTTTGCTGCTCAACAGTGGCTTTTTTATCTGCCTGTTTAATATAATTAATTTGTTTGACAGAAACTTTTTCTTAACAAGCCTTTATCTGACAGAGATCTTCTGTGCTCTAAATCACTCACAAATCTTTTGATAGTTCGATAATCTCTATTGAGTTTTTGCAAAATATTTTGGACATTGACCATTTCATGCTTTTCATCTTCAGAAAGATCTTTTTTCCTCCCCATATTCCATAAGAGCGTCTCAGTTACTAGTGTAACCCTTGTTCCCTTATGAAGTGAATGGAGGTGAAATGCTTCTCATGTCTGGAAAGATGTCTGACGCGTGTTGCTTTTTCAAATGCACATTATAAGCAACTCAAACTCGCAGTGCTTTCAAATGGATTAGCATTTGGAGCCATACTTCATTGACAAGCCGCGCATAAAAAAAAATATCGCAGACTTTGCGATTTCATAATCACTCTAAACAAAATCGTTCAAGCGCGATTTCAATGTTATTTTTCTAATCATCCTATTAATCGTGCAGCGCTAGTTGAACCCAGTGTCTTCCCCTGGACAGAGCTAGCTCGGTCACCAGTCGCTGAGAAGGAGAACGCTTCCCAATGTTAACAACTAGGTTTACTCTGCCATAATAAAAAAAAGCTTTTCTTTGAAAAATCAGAAGAGGCTGTATGTGTCACAGCTACACAACCTGCACCTTCAGACACGGACACTTACGCCACGCCCACTCGTTCACAATCACCGGAATACTGAACACCTGTACATCATCACCAGAGCCACATAATAGCACACCAGTCTCATTCACTCAATGTCTGGTCTTGCACCGATCCCTACACGTTACTCGCCCTCTTACTACCTGGACTTAGTACTTACCTGTTGTCTTCATCGTCTTCGTCTCCTATCCTGAGTCCTTCATCCTCATCATCATCGTCTGTGTCAACTTCTACATCTGTCTAGGAAAGTTATCATTATTATACCAGTTGTCTGTTCTACGTGTCAAGATTCCCCACCTGTGTTATCACCTGTGTCTGAAACCCCTGTCAATAAACACTGTTGCACATTACCTCATCTGAGTCCTCGTCTGTGTCTGACAGAAGACCAGACCAGATGCAGAGCTCTGTCAGACACAGACGAGGACTCAGATGAGGTAATGTGCAACAGTGTTTATTGACAGGGGTTTCAGACACAGGTGATAACACAGGTGGGGAATCTTGACACGTAGAACAGACAACTGGTATAATAATGATAACTTTCCTAGACAGATGTAGAAGTTGACACAGACGATGATGATGAGGATGAAGGACTCAGGATAGGAGACGAAGACAATGAAGACAACAGGTAAGTACTAAGTCCAGGTAGTAAGAGGGCGAGTAACGTGTAGGGATCGGTGCAAGACCAGACAATGAGTGAATGAGACTGGTGTGCTATTATGTGGCTCTGGTGATGATGTACAGGTGTTCAGTATTCCGGTGATTGTGAACGAGTGGGCGTGGCGTAAGTGTCCGTGTCTGAAGGTGCAGGTTGTGTAGCTGTGACAGTATGGCTGGAGTGACCTCTTCCCAGAGGTGAGGGGGTCTCATGATATGGGGAGGCCTAAGGTCAGTTACCCTGGGCATTGAAAGGTTGTGAGTAGCATAGCTATACCTCCTTTGGCACGCGGATGCCTGTCACCATCTTCACCGCCAAGTCTCCTGAGACAGTTCAATAGTTGTGGCGTTTAGTATAGGGACCCCTTGTGTTGATATTTTGACAATGTCGAAAATTAACCGACAGAAAGGGAATGTCTTGGTTACTAGTGTACCCCTCGTTCGCTGTTGGAGGGAACGGAGACATTGTGTCCCTCCTGCCACAACTTTGAACTGCCTCTGAAGTGTGTAAGGCATGCTGGCCATCTGATATACCCGTATAACTGGGGCAAGGGCAGCCTCTGCGACCTTTGTGAAGATGCGAGGAGACAGGGACAACCCGAAAGGGTAAGCTTGGTAAGCTTGTCCCTCGAAGGCAAAGCGAAGAAACGGCCTGCAGTGAGAAAGAATCAGAAAATGAAAGTACGCGTGCCTCAGGTCTAACGCCACAAACCAATCCTGATGTTGGACACATGAGCGCATGTGTTTCTGAGTGAGCATCTTAAATGGGAGCCTGTACAGAGCCTGATTTAGAACTCACAGACCTTGGATTGGTCTCAACCTACCTCCTTTCTTTGGTACGATGAAGTAAGGGCCTTTCTTCATCTCAGTCGGAGGGACAGGCTATATCGCATCCTTTGCTAGGAGGATAAGGATCTCCACCCGAAAGACAGCAGCTTTCTCGTCTCATACTGAGGTAAAAAGAATGCTGCTGTATCTGGGTGGGTGCCTGAAGAACTGAATCCGTTGTTACTCTTGGCGAATGGCATGTCAAAACACCTACCTTCCTCCTGGGGGCCACTGTGGAGGCAGTTTGTGATGGTCGAGAGGGCTTTGCCTCGTCGATACTCATTTGGGACTGTTGTGTCCTAATTGTTAAAGAGTCAGACTGGTAACCTAAAGGTTGCATGTTCAATTCTCAATACCGGCAGGAAATGACTGAGGTGCCCTTGAGCAAGGCAACTAACCCCTAATCGTTCCCATGGCACCACAGGAAAATGGCAGCCCACTGCTCCAGATGTGTGTGTCCACGGCGAGCAATGCAATGCATGTGGTGTTCACTACTCATTATTGTGCACTAACTTGGATGGGTTAAATGCAGAGGACAAATTCCAAGTATGGGTTACCATACTGTGTAGACCCATTGCAACAAAACGCAGGGAGGCGAAATGTTTGCATCTACTGAGGTTCTGGTGTGAAAACTCAATGCCTGCTCATCATGAAAACAAGGCCCATGAACACTACGAGTCAAGTGAAGTCAAGTCATCTTCATTTATATAGCGCTTTTCACAATACATTTTGTTTCAAAGCAGCTTCACAGTGACAATAGGAAAATTATTATCGAGCTAAAGTTGGTTTTTGATTGAATCACTTCTGTTTTAAAAATGGTTAATTATTACTTTAGGGGCCGCTTAAATGACACCTTTCCTACTGAAAACCGAATACCTTTAATGCATTCTTGCCGTTCATTTACGTGTTTAGGTTTGCGTGTTTGAGTGTGTATGAGTCTGTATTTTTCAATACAGAAAAATTAGTTGTGTCCGCGGATCTATGCAAACTGGAATAATTTTGATAATGTTTTATCTATCCACCTTATTCCTAAGCCCCATGACGCTTTGCGCAAATTATGGGAGTAACTTCCGTTAAGCTGTAAACAGTCAGTGAAAGGCTCACTCTATGAACGCAATAATTTTAATTTAAAGTTCATTTTAAACTGGGTACAATGAGATGACATTATTCTACTCGCACTTCAACCAACGAACATTAAAAGGACATTTAAATGTGTAAAAGCATCAACAAGGTACTTTCAACAGGCCATGAAAAAGCGCGATTCTTTCCACAGCAATAACGGTCGGGTTAAATACAACTATAGTGATTTATATCTGTATTATGTAATATATGTTGCCTTAATAAAAAATGTTCATGAACTTCAGCATTGATATTTCAAAGTGATTTCCATCTTTTTTACAAATTTTACCTGGAATGAGACGTGAGGCTTTGAGGAGAAAAACTAGAGATTCTTCGTGCATTCCAGTGAATTATTAATGGGATATCGTAAATTATATTGAGAGAACAGACCACAAATGTGCAGTAGCCTATATGTTGTCCTTTTTCATACTATTACAGCGGTATGCAAAGGGACAAAATAAAATAATCATGAGGATAGAAAGCAGCGGCTGAAAAGACCTTTTGCCATAGACATTCTAAGATGTTACGTTAAAATACTAAGCATTACGTTATTCTCATGATGTCTGAAAATAAAACATGAAAGAAAAATGTACAGCTCATTCAGTCAAACTGACGGATAAGCTTTATTTGTAGGGCAACCTTATGATTTGAAACGATTCGTTTCAGCCTTTTTGAATGGAAGTTCCCCAAACCGGAGGTGCAACCCATAATTCGAAGCATAGTAGGCTAGTCAGGAATAAGGTCAATACATAGGGAAAGGAAAGGGAAGGAGGCCTTCGCAGGGGATAGTTTAGTTGACACTTCAGGGCTGCATTTTCGTCATGACTAGATGCAGGTCCTTCATCTCATCTGGATATGGCCTGGATCTGGCAGGCAGCGGCAAACCTCGGGATAAACAGAGAGAGACTAATATTAGCGTAGACGCCATTCTTCTTATGATGTAGCGAGTACATCAGGTGTTATGGTAAGTGTTCCCGGTTCCGGCTGACCTAATCTATGCAGCCTAACAATTTACATGATTTGAACTATATAGGTAGATAATGTTTTATGTGTATGCAAGTTTAAACAGATGTGTTTTTAGTTTAGATTTAAACTGACAGAGTGTGTCTGCTTCCAGAACAGTGATAGGAAGACTGTTCCAAAGTTTAGGTGCTAAATAGGAAAAGGATCTACCGCCTGCGGTTGATTTTGATATTCTAGGTATTATCAACTGTCCAGAATTCTGAGATCGCAATAGACCTGAAGGACTATAATGCATTAAGAGCTCGCTCAGTTTAGATATATTTTTAAAATGGAAGAATGCGGTTTTATAGATGCTAGAAACATGGCTTTCAAATGAAAGATTGGTATCAAAGAGGACACCCAGGTTCCTAACTGATGACGAAGACTTAACAGAGCAGCCATCTGTTAGTGTTAGACGGTATTCTACTTATTATGTGCAGATGTTTTTGGTCCAATAATTAGAATCTCAGTTTTTTCTGAATTTAGTAGTAGGAAATTACTGGTCATCCAATTTTTTTATATCAGCTATGCATTCCGTTAATTTTGTGAATTGGTAAGTTTCGTCAGGGCACTAAGAAATATAGAGCTAAGTATCATCAGCGTAACAGTGAAAACTAACACCATGCTTCCTAATAATATCTCCCAAGGGTAGCATGTACAGCGTGAAAAGCAACAGTCCTAGTACTGAGCCTTGCGGTACTCCATATTGAACTTGTGATCGATATGACATCACTTCATTTACTACTACAAACTGATAACGGTCAGGTAAGTATGATTTGAACCATGCCAATGCAATTCCACTAATGCCAACATCATTTTCGAGTATATTTAAAATAATGTTGTGATCGATAGTGTCAAATGCAGCACTAAGATCCAGTAACACTAATAGAGAGATACAACCATGATCTGATGATAAGAGCAAATCATTTGTACCTCTAATGAGAGCCGTCTCAGTACTATGGTGCGGTCTAAATCCTGACTGGAAATCCTCACACCATACCATTTCTTTCTAAAAAGGAACATAGTTGCGATGATACTGCCTTTTCTAGTATTTTTGACAGAAAAGGTAGATTCGAGATCGGCCTGTAATTTACATTCTCTAGACTTAAGTTGTGGTTTTTTAATAAGAGGTTTAATAGTAGCCAGCTTGAACGTTTTTGGTACGTATCCTAGTGATAAAGATGAATTAACAATATTAAGAAGAGGATCTATGACCTCTGGAAGCATCTCTTTCAATAGTTTAGTCGGTATAGGCTCTAACATACATGTTGTTGATTTTGATGATTTAACAATTCTTCCTCACCTATAGCAGCGAATGAATGGAATTTTACCTCAGGGGCACTTGTTGTCTTCCAGCTGCGCTCCATTTTTCTGGCTGCTCTCTTAAGAACCCGAGTGTGCTCGTTGTACCACAGCATTGGACTAATTTCCTTAATCTTCTTTAAGCGCAGAGGAGCAACTGAATCTAATGTGTTGGAAAAGACAGAATAGTCAATAGTTTCTGTTGCAACATCAAGGTCTTCTAAGCTGTCTGCTATGCTAAGGAGATTAAACTGATCAGGAAGATTATTTATAAAGAAATCTTTAGTGGTAGAAGCGATAGTTCTACCATATTTTTGGCAGGGTGGCGGTTTTGCAGCCTTGGCTAAACGTAGTATACACAAGACTAAATAATGATCTGAGATTTCATCGCTCTGCTGCAGAATTTCAACTGCATCAATATCGATTCCATGTGACAATATAAGATCTAAAGTATGATTACGACAATGAGTATGATTATGACAATGAGTCCTGACACGTGTTGTCTAATTCTAATAGAATGTCTGTAAATGTAAATCATTATCTACATGGATATTAAAATCACCAACAACTGATGCTGGTGAACTGATTTTCAATGCAAACGGAGATATTGTCTTTTAAAGTTATGGCAGTTTAATGCCTACAAAAACGACCGGTTTGGACTACAACGAGCTTCTTCCCGGGTTGGTGACATCATAAACCCTGCAAAACACTGCCCCCGGGAACACGCAACAAAGTGGGCGAGGCCATGTCGCATATGGAAGCGAAAGAGTTGTCTACAGTGGACGCGAGCGGCGCAACGCGTCAAAAGATAATAGAACCCATTATAATTATCAGTGATATTGTCTACACCATAGACTGTAAAAAACACTGTCTACACTGGATGCGGCGTGGAAGACTGCTTATAGAATCTACACAAGTTCAATGCTGGATTTGCACCAAGGCTATTACTGAAAGATGAAGCAGTTCCCACTTTAAAAGCAGAAGCTGCTGTTTATGGGCCCCTAACTGTAAGTACGTTTTATTGTTTGTACACGTTTTTTAAATGAATAGTTCTGTTGCTATTTTTTGGTTGCATCAAGGAAGTAAACAAAGACCAATGTGTTTTTGCTTTACTAGAAAGTTAGCTAAATTCTATTGCATACTTCTCCAACAAACGCCAACAAACACCAACAAACTTCTATGTTCATAGACAAACAGTTGTTCATGCTATAAATTAAACGATACCTTTACAAAAATGCTACTACTCATATTGAAAGCTAACAAACGGCAGTAACATTTAAAAGTGACAGCATTTAAACACTTTACCTCATTACTGCTATCTGGGTCTGATTCGGGCTCAATTTGATAATATAGACGCCATTATTTACATTTCTATTGAAGCACATATAACAACTAATGGTAAGGTGCATGGCGTTTCCGGACGCTTCAGTGATTCACAATACACTGGGCCAGCTAACCAATCTGAGCCCATTGCGTATTTCGGAGGGAGTGGTATCACAGAAGCAGGAAGTCAATCCGGCCGTTTAAATGACAATGGAAACAGCGGTGTAGAATTAAGGTAAAATATATGAAAAATACAGCATTTTTTAAAAAACAAAGCATTAAGACATGTTAAAAAAAAACGGTGAATCACACCTTTAATGTTAATTTTAGTGATCTCCGACTGGCGAAGTCGAACATCATTTGTGCCAACGTAAATAATAATCTTAGAGTATTTACGATTAGTATTAGCCCACACTTTTAAATCGGAACGGAACAGTGGTATTTTCCATGACTAGGCCGCCTCACAGTCACCCAGTTGCCCTGCTGCACGTGTTCTACGGCCGGAACTGAACAATGTACAGAGTTCACTAAGCTAGTCACATCCAAAACAGTATCTAAAGCCCTTGCATTCTTGCTATCCTCAATTAAAGTTTGGATGCTTGTCTCTAATTCTGAGATTCTCTCAGTCAGCCTGACTATTTCCCTACATTTATCACATGTGTAAATCTCACCGCTGGCAGAGAGAACTATACTATGCATGTGACAGGCAGTGCAAGTAACAACAAAAAGAGAGGATGACATGACTCACCGTGTTTGATGGACTCGAGTCATAGAAAAAGGAGCGCGTGAGAGAAAAGGACGGTACATGGCCCGGATGACAAGCTAACAAGCTAGCGAAATGCTAATGCACTGTGGTAGCAATTTGGATTAAAAGATTAAATGCTAGCGACGTCAGATTAATGTGATAGGCAATATCAGATATATGGTGATGATAAAATAGACAAGTAATGATAATAAATAGATTCAAAACACAGCTCTACGGAGCTACAGACGCAAACTATTCAGCAGCGAGGCAGAGAGGAGCAGACTGGAGTGTGTGTGTATGTAGGGTTGCCACCCGTCCCGTGAAATACGGAATCGTCCCGTATTTACAGCCAAAATGACGCTTCCCGTATCAAATCAATACGGGACGCAATTTGTCCCGTATTTTACATATCACTGATTCTTGAGAGATGGGACAAAACATGTCCAGCAATTGTAACTGCTATTAGGTTTAAAAATAAAAATATTTTCTATTTTAAATGTTATGAGGGATTAATAATAGAATGTATTTATCACAATCTTATACAACAACATGTTCCATCTAGGTCTCTTAGGTCGACAGATTGTATGCTCTTGGCTGTTCCTAGAGTAAGGTTGAAACATAGGGGAGATCGGGCTTTCTCAGTTGCGGCCCCTAAACTATGGAATAATTTACCATTGTCTGTGAGGCTGGCTCCAACTCTATCTGTTTTTAAATCTAGTCTTAAAACACATTTATTTTCCTTAGCTTTTAGTTCAGTTTGAGAGCTGTGTGTTTTTTGTCGTTTTGATGTCATTTTATTTTTGTTGTTGTTGATTTATGATGTGGGATGTACAGCACTTTGGTCAACTTCTGTTGTTTTAAATGTGCTCTAGAAATAAACTTGACTTGACTTGACTTGACTTGACAATTATCCCCTTCAATTTAATTTTATCATTATTGTATCAAATGTATGACACTTATTGTCTTCTCACTACATCTAAAACAGTGTGTCCACAGAGAAGGGTTCAAAAATTTGTATGCAATAAAATGGATAAAAAAAAGTTTTAAAGATGAAAAAGCTTGTTTTATAAAAAGCAACACGTGATAATATCTCATGTCAGAGCAATGTTGTTTTTCAATGACACATGCATGTTTTATAAGATTTCAAAGTTGTGTCCCCACTTTTTGTCAACACCGTCAGACATTTATTAAAATGTAATAAAATCAGGGAATATCAGGGGCAGCTGTCACTTTGAGGGACCCCCTTGCCACATACCACCTCTGCAGAGTACATCAATGTCAGACAGGCTCTAGTAAGTTTTATAATTTTAGAATATTTTAAATCCTAATGTTAATATTCCCTGTGTCACAACCATGATATGTCAACACCCTCTTCCAATTCATGAGGAAATTATTCAACATTTTTAGATCATTTTTTTCTCCTGAAGCAGGTTCTATTAGCATATAGCATCAACAGAGAAAACAAAATGGCTACTACATGAACTCCATTTGTTTTGTGAAAGAAATGCCAATATGTCAACACCATCAGTGTCAACACCGTCAGATTTTCTGTCTGACGGTGGTGACAGGCCAATGACGGAGTTGACATTCAACATGAAGTCATCATATTTTTGTGGTTTTCAAGTCATTTTTAATTATATTAAATATAAAATAGTGTTTAGTTTTTCTAATATTGTACTAATACTAAATATGTGACCTGACAGCATATATTGCTTTTGTGGATTGATAGTCATCACTTCTAGCAGAGTTAGGCTTAATTTAATTATTACCCTGATGCTCCTATAAGCTTTATAATGGCAGTGCACAGAAACCACCTGTTTAAAACTCAAAAAAGTGCATCCATCTATCATAAACGTACTCCACACAGCTCCGGGGGGTTAATAAAGTCCTTCTGACTTGAAGCGATGCATTTGTGTTAAAAAAATATTCATATTCAACACATTATGAAGTAAAATATCTAGCTTCCGCCAGACCGCCTTCCATATTCAACTTAGGAAGAAAGTGTAAAACTCTCGCAGTTAAAAATGCTTCTTCCCAAGTTAAATATGGATATTTTTTTTAACACAAACACATTGCTTCGCTTCAGAAGGACTTTATTAATCCCCCAGAGCTGTGTGGAGTACGTTTATGATGGATGGATGCACTTTTTTGAGTTTCAAACAGGTGGTTTCTGTGCACTCCCATTATAAAGCTTAGGAGCATCAGGGTGATTATTAATATTTCTCCAGTTGTATTCGTCAGAAAGCAGAAAGTCATATACACCTACGATGGCTTGAGGGTGAGTAAAGCTTGGGCTAATTGTCATTTTAAAGTGAACTAATCTTTTAATCCTTTACTTGCCCTCATGTCGTCCACACTCATAAGACCTTCAGAACACAAATTAAGATATTTTTGATGAAATCCAAGAGGTATATGACTCGTCCATTGACAGCAATATAATCAACACTTTCAAGGTCCAGAAAGGTACTAAAGACATTGTTAAAACTTAAGTGGTTCAACCTTAATGTTACGAAGAGACGGGAATACTTTTTGTGCCCAAAAAAAAAAAAAAAAACGATTTTATTCAACAGTATCCTCGCTTCTGTGTCATTCCTCTATGCTGTTTATGTTCAGCGCTTCCAGGTTCTACAGATATTGTTGAATAAAGTCATTATTTTTGTTTTCTTAACATACTCACTGTTTGTTGTGTTTGTTTTAATAGAGTAATTGATTGATTCAAGTATTTGATAGTTAATATGACTACAAATTCAGGTTTTCGTCACCACCGTCAGATGTGTCAACTCCGTCAGATGAATATTTTGATATTTCATTATGATATTTTATATTTGTTGAGGAATTGTTGGTCATAGGTAAAAATGTAATCTGTCTGCTAACATGAGAATTGGTTTTGAAATGTTAAAATCATCTTAGTTTCTGTTAAAGATAAAGTTAAAGTTATATTTCACAGTCCAATTTAAAGAAACACAAATGAAAATCTTTATAATAAATATATATATACATTTTGAAAGTATTTTTTGTGGCCTCTGTCAGCCTTGGTAAAAATGAGTGTTTACTATACTTTTTATAGGTCTTGCATAATGTGAGTGAAAATAAATTTGTGTTTTTGGTGTCTGACGGTGTTGACAAGTGATAAGTGATAAGTGATGGCAAGGTAAAAAGCACATTTTGATTAAAAAGAGAAAAGTTGAGAGGTTGTATCAAAGCATAGCTCAGTAGCTTAGTACATGTAAGATACATAAATGTAGTTTAATTTGCCTGAGTATAAGGTTTATTTTTTCAATATTGCATCCTGTTTTGTCCCACTTCTCAAGAATCAGTGATAGGTCCACATTATGCAGCATCCCATGCAAATCACCCCACCCGCATTGTGTGAAGACACGTCCTATTCTGCCCCTGATTGGGTAATACTCGCTGCCATCATGGTTTGATTGGTTTGTTTCAGGTTCATGGGCCGTGAATCACGGCCAATCAGAGTCAGAGGAGGGCAGGACGCCGCCTCGCCGGTTCTCTCCTGAGGCAGATTTGGTTTTTTTTATCACCTCAAGTTTTTGATTGATAACGTTAGATTTCATATGCTGCCTATTAATAAATAATGTTAATAATGTGCATTAATCATGTTATGGTATGATTTGTTTATTAAGGTTAATTTGTACAGTCAGACACATAAGCATTACTTTAATAAGAGATAAGAGAGATATATTTAATACATATTTAATCAAAATATAGTACCTATGTGAATAAAATAAACAACTATTTGTTATGCTTAACCAATTTAAATAATTGCATCATTCAATACTATAGAATTAGCAATAGACAATATAAAAATAGAATAAATAAATACATAAATATATTTACTTACCAATAATAAAAATGTTAAGTGTTTTACTTAAATAAGAAATGTTTGTAGATATTATATCATTTACAGTTATTTAGGTGTGGTTTCACTGTTTGGATGGTGTTACTGCAAACAATGACAAATATTTTAGCCAAAATCTTTGTTCACAACAAATGACAATTTACAATTTGTTTAATTTATAATTACTAAGTTATAGATCTGTTAATTTAATATGTTAATAAAATATGGTTCCTCCAAAAGCTTATTTTTTGTGGTCTCAGTCACACTTTTTTGGCCTATGTTTATTGTTGTCATAGCTGTGTATTGAATATGACCACTTAAGTTGTGATAGTGAGCGACTGAGTGCATCTGTTCACACTGATTTCAATAGCAGATATCTTATTATAATGTCCAATGGTATCAATCTTAATATTTTTATGAAAACATGTTTTAAGTTATGATATACCACCATTGGCACGCCATCAGGACTGTGGTCATCGTGGCCCCGAGGGGTGTGGCCCCCGCTGCGGCAGGCGTCCCTTATTTTTCTGTATTGAAGGTGGCAACCCTATGTGTATGACCCAAGGAAAGAGGAAATAAATATATTATTGACCATGCAAAATTCACTCCCCCCTCCGATGGGAGTAAGGCTCACCCCAGCTGGGGTGAAGAAGTCCACAGTCTCTCCATCCCTGGGTCACCTGTCTCAGGATCGCTTTGAAGCCTTATGAGAGTTCTTAGTGGCCTGCTGACAGACGGGCAATGCCACCTTCCGGTGACTGGACTGCTGAGGTCTGGCTGCCGGCCAAGGCTGCTGTGGGGACAGTGCAGCCTTTACAGGGGGCCACCCTCAGCGATGAGCAGGCAGAGTTGGGCTCTCGGGGGGTCTAAAGGAAGACCCGTGCCAAGGCAAAATGTGCTTAATAGCCTCTGTCTGTTTTTCACTGCAGAGAACTTCGGTCTTCGACAGTGTCACCGAAAAGGCCACCTTGGGTGATAGGGACATCGAGAAAGCATACTTTCTTGACATCCCACATCTCAACAAGATTTAGCCATAGATGGCACTTCTGGACCACAAATGTGGACATCGCCCAACCCAGGGCCTGCGCCGTAACCTTCATAGCCCGAAGGGCATGGTCAGTTGCCATCGCTGTTAGAGATGAGTTAAACTTACAAGCTTTGGTGTGAATGATTGGCTTGAATGATTCCTCCAAGTGGCAGCATTTTGTGGGCATAAATAAACCTCCAAGTACCCCATCATCGAGGGTAGTGAGGAGGACAGAGGAGCCAGAGAAGCATGTTCTGGCAAAAAAAGGTGCCTTCCACGACTTCTGAGGAGTCCACTCAAGTTTGATTCTCGGGGCAGCCCAGGCAAGCACGGCTCCGACGGCTTCTTAGGTCCTGAAGAACAAAGCTGAAATGTGTGAGGCACGCCAGCCGCTTTATATACCCGTATGTCCGAGGGCATGGCCAGACATGCAAATTCCACATGCCAATTCAATTGCCCTTTTTTTAATACATCAGAGGTATTTGGGGCTCCCAAGAGTGACCCCTAGTGTCTGTATTTCAACACAATGATGAAAGTGACTGACAGAAAGGGAACTGTGACTTGCTTAAAAATGAGGAACTACCTCTTTAAGTAGGTTTTCCATTTACCTAAGAAGACCTGGCAAACTACTTAAAACTGTCTGAGATTTATGAGTTATTTAAAAAGACATGAAAAAAAACAAAACAAAAAAACTTTATTTGAAAAACTATAAAATCTGAATGTTTATTGTACTGAAACCTACCGATAGGTAGATGATGATGAACACAGTGTATTCAAATATACCCATATAACAAAACAAAACATAAAAGTAATCCACATGACTCATCTCATATGAAGTCATACGTAGCTTTGTATAAAGCACAAATGGCAATGTACATTTAGCAGGCACTTTTGTCTAAATCAGCTTACAGTGTAATTATTATGCAAGTCAATATTCTGATCAAATTTTTTTCCTAAGCACATTTTACCAATTCCAAACCACATCAATCTCAATAACTACTATTAATTTTGTATATAATCAATTATAAGTGATATAAAATTGTCAACTGTGAAAAAAAAAAAAACCTTATATTCAGATGTGCATAATTATTAAGCAGGTTTTCTTTTACATGTAAAATGGGACCAAAAAAAGAGAGATTTACAGTACTGTGCAAAAGTCTGCCAAGTTTCTTCAAGTGTCTTTGAGACATTACCCCAGTTCTCCTGGATTTAGTGTGTCTCAGTTTTTTTCTGTTTCTTCATGTAATCCCAGATGGACTCGAAGATGGTGAGATCAGAACTCTGTGTGGGGCATACCGGCTGTTGTCAGGCTCCTTGTGCATACAAAGAGCTCACTGGATTATTACAATTAATGGCAAAAGTAATGTTTGGAAATGTAAAATGATATCTCCTACTGACACACTACAGCGAAGGATATAAAAAACTGACATAAAACTTTTTTTTTTTTTGGTGAAATTACTAACGTGCCTAAAAACTGCAAACTACCTTAAGTCTCCAGAAGTACAAGGTGTCAGGTTCTCAGAGACTTTGCTAAGGCAAGGAATCCTGAAATATGACGCCCACTTAATAAGAAGGACAAGCTGAAGTGAAAAAAATAATGTTTTATGTTCTTAAAAATGTTTTATGGACAGATAGGTTGAGAGTGACAGATAAGTAGAGAGTGACACTTGAGGTACCAGCGCCAGTTCAAGTCAGACGACAGCAAGGTGGTGAGGGAGTCATGTTGTGAGCTGCTACTAACAATGAGCAAGACAGACTTTTCAGGGTAGGAGATGGACTTAAAATGAACTACCCAAAACTTACTGCCAGATTCTGTCTATAAAGCCTTTAAAAATAATTTTTATACTTAATGTATTTCACAACATTCATTCTTATCTTCACCTTGATTATTAAAGTATTTTCTTCTCAGTCTGTTTCTTGTTTGTTTTTTGTTTGACCCTGGTCACACCTTAATTTAGCAATTTCTATAGTATTGCATCCCTCTCATGGGAATTTAATAATTTTTTACTTTTCATTTTTACTTTAAATCTCATTTTACCTGTAAAAGAAAACGTGTTTAATAATTATGCACATATAAGGCGTTTTTCACAAGCCCTTATATTATATTTCACTTATAAATGATTATATACAAAATCAATATTGTTGTTAAGACTGATGTGATTTGGAATTGGTCAAATGTTCTTGGAAAAAAATATAATAAGAATATCGACTTGCATAATATTTATTATACACTGTATGAGGAACATAACAAGCAAATCACAAATAAGATTTGAGAGTCAGGGTGGCGTAAATAACATTTTTTTTCCTCACAAAATTATCATCTGACTAGAAGTTGTACACACCACTTTCATTTTACTTTCATGACATTCAACAACATTTGTGCTCATTCACCATTATACAGAAAAGTGTGAATATTTTAAAATTTCTCCATTTGTGGAAGGAAGAAAGAAATTCAACAGGTTTGGAATCACATGAAGGTGAGTAAAGAATAGAATAATTTTCGTTTTTTGAGTGAACTATTCTTTTATTAAGAAAAACATATGATAGAACTGTTTGTTTGTTTGTTTGTGCACAGCCAGCTCTCACCTGAACCAGAGCCAGAGGTGCTCATGTCATAGATGAGCTCTTTCAGGCATTTGTCAGATGACACCAGAGTCTGGTCATCCAGGGGTTCCTCTGGATCCTGTTTGTGGGCTTTAATGTGTGTGCACCGAAGGTTTTGTAGGGCACACATTCCCAGAACGACACCCAGACACACCAGGCACAAAGGCACAAGAATTACTGCTGCTAGTTCAAGTTGACTCCAACCAGACCCCTCAGGTGGCGGCTCTAAACCAAAACATACACACGCACACACACACACACACGCACACACACACACACACACACACACACACGTTAGATTCAGTATATTAATGAGGACATCTCATGCAATGTTTTTTATACAGATCTATCTATCTATCTATCTAAAGTCATCACCAGAAAAAGTTTTCACATGTGAATTTGAGCCTATTCAGAAGTCTGTTACAGGAATTCTCTAAGGCGGATTAGTTAGAAAAGATATAATACGAGCCAGACAAGCCTGAAGGTTTGTGCCAAGTTTGGTGTTTGTAGCTCTAGGAAGAGTTACTCTTGAAAAATTAGGGCCTCAGAATAATTATAAATAGATAAGTAACAATGTCATGGCAAACTTTGATGTCAAGTCAAGTCACCGTTATTTATATAGCGCTTTTTACAATGCAGATTGTGTCAAAGCAGCTTTACAGTGTTAACAGGAAAATAATTTGGCTGCACAGCAGCTTTAGAAGAAAATGGTGTCATCATCTAACTTAAGTAAGTTCAGGGTTGATTCGTTCCGTTGTAAAAATCATTAGTTATTGTAGTTCATTTATCTATACAGCAACTCTGGAGAAAACAGTGATGTCATCATCCATTTCAGTTTAGTTTGCATACAATCGTGTCAATCAATGCAGGCAGATCAAAAACATTGTTGAATATCGAGTGTCCCCATCCAAGCAAGCCAGAAGTGACAACGACAAGGAACCCAAACTCCATCAGGTGACAAAAACGGAGAAAAAAATCTAAATAAATAAAACCTTGGGAGACACCAGGCTCAGTCGGGGGGCCTGTTCTCCTCTGGCCAACAATGAACAGTGCATGATTATGATTAAGGCAGCGTTACAGGTCACAAGTCAGATTGGATCAGAACAGTCAAAATATTTAGTTCAGTTTGAAGTCCAATCTGTTTGAAGATCATCACGCCAGTATGGAAACTGTTTTGTTGGGGATCTGTGCCACTGGCTGTCGTGTCGATGAGGCCTTCACAGGGGATAGTTGACAATCTCTGCTGACACTTCAAGGATGCATTGTAGTCGTGTCGAGGAGCAGGTCCTCCATCTAATCTGGATATGGTACGAATCCGGTTGACTACGGTAAACCTCGGGATAAACAGAGAGACTAGTTTTAGCGTAGATACCATTCTTCATATGATGTAACGAGTACATCGGGTGTTATAGGACGCGTTCCCGGTTCCGGCTGACCTAATATATGCAGCCTAACAATCCTTTAACGGATGTAAAAAATATAAATTGACTGAAAATAAAAAGACTGTTCCAAAGTTCAGGTGCCAAATAGGAAAAGGATCTACCACCTGCAGTTGATTTTGATACTCTAGGTATTATAAACTGGCCAGAATTCTGAGATCGCAATAGACGTGTAGGACTATAATGCGTTAAGAGCTTGCTCAAGTACTGGGGAGCTAAACCATTTAGTGCTTTGTGAAGCTGCTATGAAACAATATGTATTGTGAAAAGCGCTATATAAATGAAGATGAGTTAACTTGCCTTGACTTGTAAGTAATTAGCAAGATTTTAAAATCTATATAATGTTCAATGCTAATATGGTCATACTTCCTGGTTCTGGTTAGAACTCTAGCTGCTGTCTTTTGGACCAGCTGTAGTTTGTTTATTAAGCATGCAGGGCAACCACCTAGTAGAGCATTACATAATCTAGCCTTGAAGTCATGAACACATGAACTACTGTTCCGCATTTATCAATGAGAGTCGTAGTTTAGATATATTTTTAAGATGGAAGAATGCGGTTTTACAGATGCAAGAAATATGGCTTTCAAATGAAAGATTGAACCCAGGTTCCTAACTGATAACGAAGACTTAACAGAGCAACTGTCAAGTGTTAGACAGTATTCTAGGTTATTATGTGCAGAGGTTTTTGGTCCAATAATTAGAATCTCAGTTTTTTCTGAATTTAGTAGTAGGAAGTTACTAGTCACCCAATTTTTTTATATCAGCTATGCATTCCCTTAATTTTGTGAATTGGTAAGTTTCGTCAGGGCACGAAGAAATAGAGAGCTAAGTATCATCAGCGTAACAGTGAAAACTAATGCCATGCTTCCTAATGATATCTCCCAAGGGTAGCACGTCTATTAAAAAAAAAAATTTTGTGGTCAATAGTGTCAAATGCAGCACTAAGATCCAAAGGTGGGTATTAACAAAGTACATTTACTTCGTTACATTTACTTGAGTAGTTTTTTGGAAAATGTGTACTTTTTAGAGTAGATTTAAATTTGGGTACTTTTACTTTAACTTGAGTACATTTGTAATGAAAAATCTGTACTTTTACTTCGCCACGTTGAGGGACGTTCCTCTCGTTACTTTATTTTAATGCAATACTGTACATGTTAAGAAATGCGTAGTTTATTCCAAGCGTGCTGTCTCTTTTTTTCATGAACAACGCCCCATTCACAAATGAATCACTCTTTTGAGTCGATTCTGTTCAAAGTCTTGATCAAACAAGTTGGCAAAACTGTCTAAATTGATTCGCGAATCAGTTTGAATGATTTGTTCAGTTCCTAGCACGCACTGAATCTTCTGAAACGGTTTCTCACTCATTGCGTTGGATGAAGTGGCAGTCGACCTCCAGTCAATTAAAAGCAAATCTGCAAATGCGTCCTATTGTTTGCCAACGATGAAGATCTTTATTAGTTGAACTGCGTATGCTGTCTGTGAACAATTCGACAGGTATCGATTTCATTCGATTTAAATTCATACAGCCAATACCCGACATTTTACAACCAAACTGATTTTTACGCCATGATAAAGTATATAGCATTTCTTTACCGTTTTTTTATGGACATACAGTGGGTACGGAAAGTATTCAGACCCCCTTAAATTTTTCAGTCTTTGTTATATTGCAGCCATTTGCTAAAATCATTTAAGTTCATTTTTTTCCCTCATTAATGTACACACAGCACCCCATATTGACAGAAAAACACAGAATTGTTGACATTTTTGCAGATTTATGGAAAAAAAAACTGAAATATCACATGGTCCTAAGTATTCAGACCCTTTGCTCAGTATTTAGTAGAAGCATCCTTTTGATCTAATACAGCCATGAGTCTTTTTGGGAAAGATGCAACAAGTTTTTCACACCTGGATTTGGGGATCCTCTGCCATTCCTCCTTGCAGATCCTCTCCAGTTCTGTCAGGTTGGATGGTAAACATTGGTGGACAGCCATTTTTAGGTCTCTCCAG
>RJVU01075378.1:2823822-2841388 GCA_003731715.1 Anabarilius grahami
AGTCAGCCGACATTGGCTTAATGTAGCACCATCTTGTATATGTTACATATTACCACGCTTGCTTGTACAGCTTATTTTTAACCACTTATCTTTTTTCTGTGCTTCTAATATGTAAAGCTGCTTTGAAACAATTACCAATTGTAAAAAGCGCTATATAAATAAATTTGACTTGACTTGACTTGTTTTGTACTGAGGAGAGGCTTCCGTCGGGCCACTCTGCCATAACGCCCCAACTGGTGGAGGGCTGCAGTGATGGTTGACTTTCTACAACTTTCTCCCATCTCCCGACTACATCTCTGGAGCTCAGCCACAGTGATCTTTGGGTTCTTCTTTACCTCTCTCACCAAGGCTCTTCTCCCCCGATAGCTCAGTTTGGCCAGACGGCCAGCTCTAGGAAGGGTTCTGGTCATCCCAAACGTCTTCATTTAAGGATTATGGAGGCCACTGTGCTCTTAGGAACCTTAAGTGCAGCAGACATTTTTTTGTAACCTTGGCCAGATCTGTGCCTTGCCACAATTCTGTCTCTGAGCTCTTCAGGCAGTTCCTTTGACCTCATGATTCTCATTTGCTCTGACAGGCACTGTGAGCTGTAAGGTCTTATATAGACAGGTGTGTGGCTTTCCTAATCAAGTTCTATCAGTATAATCAAACACAACTGGACTCAAATGAAGGTGTAGAACTATCTCAAGGATGATCAGAAGAAATGGACAGCACCTGAGTTAAATATATGAGTGTGTTACGTCCCATGTTTGTTTTTGGGAATGGTATTTTGTTTTTTTTGTGTTTTTCTCTTTGTTTTTACTTTCGTTTCAGCAGGGTGATGCAGGTACCTGAATGGACAAATATTTTGTCAATCATCGTGACGCGTGGTGACGACAACGCGCGGCTCCACCAATGAGGGCGTCCTAGTGGATAATTAAAGAGCGCACCTGTGCAAGAAGCATCAGCTCTCTGGCACGCCGCATTGCTTTGTTGTTTGGCCTTTGACTCGCGTGTTTGTTGCCCTGTACCATCCTTCTGTTTAAGTTTTGGTGGTAAAGTCTGTGTTCTTTGATAAACCAGTGTTAACCGCTACTCGGTCTTTTTCTCTTTGGCGTTGCACTTGAAGTGTGCGCTTGTTACGGGTTACGTGAAGGTTGGTATACGTCCTTTGCTCCCGGTAAATGGGACAATTTTATCTTGGGGAATGACTTAGCTGGGGGTAAAGTCATGCCCATGCTGGAAGTTACTGACACGCCGAAAATGAGTCTAGCCTCTGATGAGTTGTCTAGAGTTTACCCAGATGTGTTTCCTGCGTGCGTAGTTACTCGCGCACAATCGCGGAAAGTTGTGGATGATGTTGATTTGACAGATACATTCATGGTGCATAATGTAGTTGGTGAAGATATGACAAAGTCTAATTCAGAGTTGGTCCAGAGGCACGAGTCTAATTTAAAACACTCAGAAAAGGCGCTTATTGACTTAAAGCTGCCTATAACTCGTGACAAGATTATTGCTGCACAGAAACAAGACCAGACCTTAAGCAAATGTTTCTCTAATGTTGTTAGTCCTGATGCTGTTGAAAAGAGAAACGTTGTATATTTTTTAGAAGGTGGAATGTTGATGCGTAAGTGGAATTCAGTCGTTGACGCAGACCTTGATTGGAGTGCAGTCTATCAAATTGTTGTTCCTAGTGAGTATCGTCAAAATGTTCTATCGTTAGCACATGAACATTTATTGTCCGGTCATCTGGGAGTGACCAAGACATATCATCGCATTCTCAGACATTTTTTTTGGCCGGGAATAAAGAGAGATGTTGCTAAATTTTGTCGAACTTGCCATGTTTGCCAGCTAACGGGAAAACCGAATCAGCTGATTCCACCCGCCCCTCTTTCACCTATCCCTGTAATGGGTGAGGCCTTTGAACAGGTGCTTGTTGACTGTGTCGGACCATTACCTAAAACGAAGTGTGGTAATCAATTCTTGTGCACTATTATGTGTAGAGTTACTAGATTTCCTGAGGCGGTGCCTTTGAGAAAAATAACTGCTCCAGTAATTGTAAAAACGTTGCTTAAATTTTTCTCCACGTTTGGTCTCCCTAGAGTTATACAGACTGACCAGGGAACAAATTTTCTGTCCCGACTCTTTGCACAAGTTTTAAAGTTATTATCTGTAGAACACAGAGTGTCCAGCCCCTATCACCCTGAAAGTCAAGGGGCTATTGAAAGGTTTCATGCAAACTACCGTGTTGCAACACGATATTAATGTTGATGGCGCATCCCCTATTAAGCAACATTCGTATCGGGTTAACGCTGTCAAAAGATCTATTATGAAGCAGGAAACTGAATATTTGTTGCAGAATGGGTTAGCTAAACACAGTAGTAGCCCTTGGAGTTCTCCTTGCCTTTTAGTGCACAAGCCAGATGGTTTGTTTAGTTTTTGCACCGACTACCGTCGTGTAAATGCAGTTACAGTACCTGACTGTTATCCATTACCCAGAATGGAAGACTGCATCGACAATTTGGGCTCCGCCAAATTTGTCACCAAGCTGGACTTATTGAAAGGGTACTGGCAGGTCCCGCTAACATCCCGCGCTTCTGACATCTCTGCTTTCGTAACGCCGGACTGCTTCATGCAATATTACGTGATGGCGTTCGGATTACGAAATGCACCTGCCACATTTCAAAGATTAATACAAACAGTGTTGGCTGGAGTTCCGAATTGTAATGCTTACTTAGATGACCTTGTACTGTATTCCACCGAGTGGACAGAACATCTGAAACTCATTTGTACAGTGTTTGAACGTTTGGAGAAAGCTTCATTAACTCTCAATCTGTCTAATTGTGTCTTTGGTAAGGCAAGTGTAACTTACCTCGGAAAAGAAGTTGGAGAGGGCCAGGTAAAGCCTGTCGAGGCTAAAGTGGTTGCTATTGCAGATTTTCCTGTGCCTACTTCGAGACGGGAGTTGAGACGTTTTCTGGGTATGTCAGGCTACTACCGTAGTTTTTGTAAAAACTTTTCTACGGTAGTTGCCCCCTTGACCGGTTTGCTTAGCCCAGTTAATTCTTTTGTTTGGACAGAGGATTTGCCAGAATGCATTTGAGGCAGTAAAAGCTATGCTATCTAGTGCTCCAATCTTGGCTGCCCCAAATTTTGAACGGTCTTTTAAACTGGAAGTGGACGCGAGCGCTGTGGGAGCTGGAGCAGTGCTTCTGCAGGAAGATGATGCAGGAGTCGATCATCCGGTTTGTTACTATTCAAAAAAATTTAATAAACATCAAAGAAATTATTCTGTCATTGAAAAGGAAACATTGGCGTTGTTACTCGCTTTGCAGTTCTTTGAAGTGTATCTGGGTTCTTCAAGTGCACCTATAGTTGTTTACACCGACCACAACCCTCTGGTTTTCCTTACAAGAATGTATAACAAGAATCAACGTCTTATGCGATGGTCATTAGTAGTTCAGGGATATAACCTTGACATTAAGCATAAAAAGGGTTCAGAGAACGTGCTAGCTGATGCTCTGTCTAGAGTGTGACTTGGTAAATCTGAGATAAACATTATATGTTTATTCTTATGGGGTGGAGTGTTACGTCCCATGTTTGTTTTTGGGAATGGTATTTTGTTTTTTTTGTGTTTTTCTCTTTGTCTTTACTTTCGTTTCAGCAGGGTGATGCAGGTACCTGAATGGACAAATATTTTGTCAATCATCGTGACGCGTGGGGACGACAACGCGCGGCTCCACCAATGAGGGCGTCCTAGTGGATAATTAAAGAGCGCACCTGTGCAAGAAGCGTCAGCTCTCTGGCACGCCGCATTGCCTTTGACTCGCGTGTTTGTTGCCCTGTACCATCCTTCTGTTTAAGTTTTGGTGGTAAAGTCTGTGTTCTTTGATAAACCAGTGTTAACCGCTACTCGGTCTTTTTCTCTTTGGCGTTTCTCGCCGTTGTCTGATTGATAAAACGATATTACTAAACGGGGGGAAGAGATAAAGAACAGGTAAGATATCACGTGATATACACGGAACACTGAGATATCAATTTTTTGTCTAGAACACTAGTTTAGAGACACGTGCCACTTTTTGTATTTTTGGTTTTAGTAAGCGTAGAGTATTTAGCGCGTCTTTGACGCTGAAGATTTTTCTTTTGTTTAATATGGGGTTTTCTTTTGTGAATATTGATGGTTGAGTTAGATTAGAAGTTTTGTTTCCTGCTTAGTAAGATTGGTTATTTTTTTGTTTCTTTTTTTGATTTGGCATGGTCTTGTTCTTTTATCTTTTCCCCGTTCTTTTGTGAATTATTTTTTGGTTTATTAACGAATGTATATAATTTGTAAATTTATGTAAATATATTTTGGATCAATTGGTATCGGTTTCACGATAATAAACAAACACGTTGCTGACTTAATGGTGTGTAATTGTTTTCCAGTGCACGTTCAGTGTTTTAATGTTGCACCCTTGTTTACCCTAGACAATTTAAAAAAGGGTTTGTAACAGAGTGTCACAGCAAAGGGTCTGAATACTTAGGACCATGTGATATTTCAGTTTTTCCTTTTTTAATAAATCTGCAAAAATGTCAACAATTCTGTGTTTTTCTGTCAATATGGGGTCCTGTGTGTACATTAATGAGGAAAAAAATGAACAAATGATTTTAGCAAATGGCTGCAATATAACAAAGAGTCTTACGGAAAGTATTCAGACCCCCTTAAATTTTTCACTCTTTGTTATATTGCAGCCATTTGCCAAAATCATTTAAGTTCATTATATACCCACTGTATATCTTAATTTATACATTAAATAAGCTACAATTGTTCAGAGAGTATGAAATGAACAACCGCCGTCCCTCGGTAATTTGAAGGTAGCCTAGCACAGTGGCGGCGCCAGCAACCTGTTCGTCTTGAAAATTAACGCCTTTGCATAGACACAGTTAACCAGTTTACATGCGCCTGCAGAAATATACATTTGATTACATTTTGGAGAACCGACAGAAGAAGATCCATCATTTGATCATTGTTTGTGTTCAGATGTTCAGTGGTTATGAGCACGAGCACATGTAAAGAGTTTTCTCTCTTTCTTCTTTCAAATGTAGCTGTATAAGTTAGTATTATACAAAGCAAAGGACATGCAGTGATATTTGGGCTACAGATGCCAGAAATAATGTTTGTCTCTTCTATGTTTGTTGCAAAGATATCTTATTATGATAATAATTATAAATATTGATAATATTATCAATCTTGAAAATAAAGAAGTTCATAAAGTCTGCTGTGCTGTTTGGAAACATCAGAAGTCAAAGCTTTATTTCTTGTTAATTTAGCCACTGTGTCAAATAAATACCTAGGGTTGTGTTTGTTTTCGTCTAAGAGATTTGAAAAATAGGCAGATTTTTAAGGCCTTTCTGTACTCAAAAATGCTTTCTTTTCACGGAATGCCTCTAAAAACCTCTAGTTTTGTTTTATTCCAGTTGCGCTCCATTTTTCTGGCTGCTCTCTTAAGGGCCCAAATGTGCTCGTTGTATCATGGCATTGGACTATTTTCCTTAATCTTCTTTAAGCGCAAAGGAGCAACTGTGCCTAATGTGCTGGAAAATAGAGTCAATAGTTTCTGCTGTAACATTGAGTTCTTCTTAGTTATCTGGTATGATAAGGAGATGAAACTGATCAGGAAGATTATTTTTAAAAGCAATCTTTAGTTGTAAAAGTGATAGTTCTACCATATTTGTAACAGGGAGGTGGTTTTGCAACCTTGGCTAAATGTAGTATATACGAGACTAGATAATGATCTGAGATGTCACCGCTCTGCTGCAGAATTTCAATCGCATCCATATCGATTCCATGTGACAATATTAGATCTAAAGTATGATTATGACAATGAGTGGGTGCTGACACGTGTTGTCTAACTTCAATAGAGTTTAAAATGTCTGTAAATGCCAATCCAAATGTGTATTTTTCATTATCTATATGGATATTAAAATCACCAACAATTAGGACTTTATCCGCAGCCAGTATTAACTCTGATAGAAATTCAGCAAATCCTTTGATAAAGTCTGTATAGTGCCCTGGTGGCCTGTATACAGTAGCCAACACAAATGTCAAACAGGATTTATCACGTACACTACAAAACGTTACATGAAGCACCATCACTTTGCAGGAATTATATTTGAAACTAGTCTTCTGAGTAATACTGAAGATATTACTATAAATTACAGCAACACCTCCCCCTTTGCCTTTTAGACGAGGCTTGTGTTTATAACCATAATCTGGGGGGGTGGGTTTTTTTTTTTTTTTTTTTTTACATCAATTACATTTTTACCCTTAAATGGGTTTGGGAGATTTTTGTATTTACTAAATGGGGGAAAAGACACAGTCTCTATGTGATGATATCTAGTTGAAAGAGTCTCTATGTGTTGGGATTTATCTGACTTCTGTGACGTGAGACAGCTAGCAGACAGTCGGTTTGGCCAGTTTGTCTGCTTCCTGACCTGGGCCCCAGTTTGTCATGTACCTAGAAAGCTTGAAATAACTGTGAAAGCTTTAGCTTCAAAGCAGTTTTCCATTTTAAGTAGTTGTAAAAGCTTGACGTTTTAATGTTTTAAAATGATCAAACAGAAACAGATTGCTTTGAGGTTGCTAGGGTATTGTTAATGGTTTCTATAGTGCTGCTTCACAGTTTCTAGGGTGTTATGGGTGGTTGCTAAGATATTGTAATATAGTTACTAAGATATTGTAATATAGTTACTTTGTGTTGTTAGAAGGTTGCTATGTGTTTGATATTTGGTTGTGTAGTGCCTGATGTAGATCAGACCAAAGTGCCGCTGCATGATATAATTATAAATAATCCATAATACCCCTCACCCAACAAGTAAACTATGAGTTAGAGTTTCTGTAGAACTACCCTCAAACTGCAACTAACACCCCGATGTAGAACCAGGCACTGGTTACATAAAGACAGCAAGATAAGACCGCTTTACGACCCAAAGGAAAAGGAGTTTTACTCTCATTTCATTCACTTTGAAAAACACAAATAAACCTTTTTAATCTCTTTTTAATCTACATTCTAACACTTGTATAAACATGTATCTAATTTTCCAATATCATTATTTTCCTTTAATATTATTTTTTGCATGTATTAATTCAAATTCTTTTAAAAGGAATGGTTTAGACTTGCTCACCGAAGTTAACCACGATCAAAAAAAATTCTGACGTAAAGATGATGATGCTGAGCTAGAAGTCTTTAAAGGAGTTTGCCCAATCATCAAAGATCTTCTGCAACTTTGTTCTCTCTAATCAAAACAACTTCATCAAAGATCAACTGGAGCCTTAACAAACTGCATCATGACTCTCTTTCAAACAGGCGAGGTATGCAAGTATCAGACTTTGTCTTATTATTTGATACTTTAAGTAACACCTACCCCTTTTCATTAAGGTGTGTTAGAACTAAAAACCTGATGTTTCTTTCAGACTGCTGGCCTGCTGAATATCAAATACTGGTGTGAAAAGATTGGACATTATGCTAAACTGTGCTGATCAAATATGCAAGAGGTCCGTGAGATTGAATTACCAGAAGTTACTGTACTGTACACAGAATATTCATCTCACACTCTCAGCATTACAACCACAGTGACTATATCTATTTCATTTCTGACTCACAGACTTGTGGTGGATTTAGTGGTTGACACTGGGTCTTCCGTATCCATCCTTCCATACAGCACTTATGCATGCCATTTCAGTAATGTTGTGTTGTCACAACCCACAGCCTGGCTTGTGATTAATTCAAGAGCCCAAATTCCGGTGGTTGGATATTTGTCAGCTAACGTTTCCTTCCATGACCACTCAGTTCATGCTATGTTCTTCATTGTGGACAAAAGGGACCTAATGTCTGCACTGCATATGAGAATTGAAAACAGTCTTCCCTCCTAATGCCCTTCCCTCCGCCACTTCAGTCTCCCACCAGCGAGGAGCTTATGGAGGTGCTTTCTCGTGCTGTTGCTAGGTTAAACATCGACTGGCCAGCCGAAAAGCAAGAGCAGGCCGTGAAAAGTAAGCTGGATGAACGCTTTTTGCCATCTTGGTCTGCTCAGCCTCCACGTCGGGCATTACCCTTCTTTCCAGATCTCCACACTGAGGTGTCGAGATCCTGGAAGAAGCCGGTATCCACCCGTGTTTACACACCTCAGACTTCCGTATATAGCAATGTGGCAGGAATGAGGAAACACGGGTATGGGGCGATGCCAAGAGCGGATGAGACGCTTGCGAGCCATCTCTCCCCGCAGGCGGCATCGTCCCTCAAAGCCCCGACGTTGCCCACTAAGCCGCTCAAGACCACTTCAGCGCTAGTGGGCAAAGCGTACTCGGCAGCAGGTCAGGCTGCGGCATGCTTGCATACGATGTCCATCTTGCAAGCATATCAGGCTGATCTGCTGAAGGATTTGGGGGAAAGTGATGAGGTTGGGGCTGATCTGATTCAGGAGTTACGCCTTACTGCCGATCTCGCTCTCCGTGCCACTAAGGAGACAGCTAAGTCTGTCGGTCGTTCGATGTCTTCCTTGGTGGCTACGGAGCGGCACTTGTGGCTTAATCTCACCGAGATTAAGGACAAGGACAAGGCGTTTCTCCTAGATGCCCCACTAAATCCTTCCAACCTGTTCGGTGATGCTATTTCTTCCGTCACCGACAGGTTCCAAGAGGTGAAGAAACAGTCTGCAGCCTTGCAGCAGTTTCTCCCTCGACGGGCCCAAATTCCCCCTGCTGCCGGGCGAGGGCAGCAGGGACCGAGTACAAGCTCCTCGCAACACAGACAACACCAAAGGCAGAGCGTTGCTACCCGGGGTCCCCCTCCGAGGAGTTGGGAACCGGGTCAGCGCGCTCAGCCGAAGTCCTCGAAGGGCAAGACAGATCTGAGGGCTGTCATTGCCGCTAAGAGGGCTTCGAAGAGATCCTGACGCCAGAAGAACTGTCAGGATTCTGAGGGCGATCCCCACCGAGGTCATACAGCATTCACCTCATTATACGGTGCCTGTGTGTCTTCGGTGCCCTCAGGGGGGCGCTCTGCCAACCCCGCCGCTATGCCGGGGCGCAGTGCTTCTCCGCGTGTCACCCGAGGGTGGCGCGCTGTCTCTAAATATGAGTCACCCAGTTCAGTTGTTCCCTGCCGGTCCGCCGTTACAGGGC
This sequence comes from Anabarilius grahami, assembly GCA_003731715.1. Classification (NCBI taxonomy): domain Eukaryota; kingdom Metazoa; phylum Chordata; class Actinopteri; order Cypriniformes; family Xenocyprididae; genus Anabarilius; species Anabarilius grahami. Next base: position 2,832,965 of record RJVU01075378.1, read on the forward strand.
ACTGGGCTGGTTGCTCATGTTCCACCAGAGGCCAGCCTCGAGAGGCTGGTTCCCTTAGTAGATTTTTTGTCAGAGTGGAAAAATCTGTCAAAAGTATCTCAGTGGGTCCTGCGAACTATAGAAAAGGGGTATGCGATTCAGTTTCGAACAAGCCCACCCCGATTCAACGGGATTCTAACCACGGTGGTAGATCCCGAGCAGGCTCTGGTGTTGGCACAGGAAGTTCAGACACTCTTGCAAAAAGGAGCAATAGAAAGGGTTCCTCCTCCCAGCAAGGAGTCGGGTTTTTACAGCCGTTATTTCATTGTGCCAAAGAAAGACGGGGGATTACGGCCGATTTTAGATCTACGACAACTGAATCGAACAGTAGCAAGGCTCAAGTTCAAAATGCTTACTATAAAGCATGTCGTGTTACAAATCAGATCCGAGGACTGGTTTGTAACGATAGATCTGAAGGACGCGTATTTCCATGTGTCAATCCTCCCGCATCACAGAGAATTCCTGAGGTTTGCTTTCGGGGGCGAAGCATACCAATATCGGGTTCTTCCCTTCGGTCTAGCGCTGTCACCCCGTACTTTTACAAAATGCATAGATGCGGTTCTAACGCCCTTGCGTATGCAGGGCATCCGCATTCTGAATTACATCGACGATTGGTTGATTCTCGCTCAATCAGAGCAGATGGCGGTTCAACATCGAGGTGTTGTTCTCGCTCATATGGAAAAGTTGGGGTTGAGACTAAACGCGAAGAAAAGTGTTCTTTCTCCAGTACAGAGAATCACTTATCTGGGCGTGATATGGGACTCGGTGATTATGAGAGCCCGTTTATCTCCGGCTCGAATAACATCAATCCTCAATACAGTCTCGGACATAAAGCTAGGCCAGTCACTCACTGTAAAACAGTTTCAAAAACTGTTGGGTCTGATGGCAGCAGCATCCAACGTTATACCTTGGGGCTTGCTGAACATGAGACCCTTACAGTGGTGGCTCAAAACCAAGGGGTTCTCACCGAGGGGGAATCCATTTCGTATGATCAGAGTCACGCGGCGCTGCTTACGTGCTCTGGCCATATGGAAGCAACCTTGGTTCCTATCCCAGGGACCTGTGCTGGGAGCTCCCAGTCGTCGCGTCACGCTAACGACGGATGCATCCCTCACGGGTTGGGGAGCGATCATGAGTGGTCGCTCAACATGGGGTCTGTGGCAGGACCATCGTCTCACATGGCACATAAACTGTCTGGAAATGATGGCGGTATTTCTAGCACTGAGATACTTCCTCCCAGATCTCAGGGACAAACATGTGTTAGTTCGATCAGACAACACATCAGTAGTCTCGTATATAAACCGACAGGGGGGTCTGAGATCACGCCCGCTTTACAAGCTGGCGAATCAGATCCTCCTGTGGTCCCAGGGGAAACTGCTATCCCTCAGAGCAGTTTACATCCCTGGGTACCAAAATGTGGGAGCAGACATCCTGTCGAGGCAGGGGCCGAGGCCCGGGGAATGGAGACTTCACCCGGATGTGGTGAAGCTCCTTTGGGAGAACTACGGCGAAGCCAGGGTGGATCTGTTTGCGTCTCGAGGGACGACTCACTGTCCACTGTGGTTCTCCATGACTCACCCAGCACCTCTTGGGCTGGACGCTATGGTACAGCCGTGGCCGAGGCTACCGCTGTACGCATTTCCCCCGATCGCTCTGCTCCCGGGAGTTCTGGACAGGGTTCGCCGGGACGGGGCCCGTCTATTATTAGTAGCCCCGTTCTGGCCAACTCGGATATGGTTTTCGGACCTGGTCTCTCTCCTAGACGGCTCTCCGATGGAGATTCCGGTCAGGAAGGACCTTCTATCACAGGCGGGCGGTCTAATACTGCATCCCCGCCCGGAGTTATGGAATTTGTGGGCGTGGCCTCTGAGGGGGCACGTCTCATAGATTCCGGTCTCTCAACTGAGGTTGTTGAGACCATACTCCAGTCCAGAGCTCCATCCACGAGGAAACTCTACGCCTTGAAGTGGAGATTATTCACTTCCTGGTGTGAAGATCACCAGTGGGATCCAGTTAACTGCCCGGTTAGCGCGGTGCTGGACTTCCTACAGGAGAGATTTTCTGCAGGGCTATCCCCCTCCACGCTGAAGGTGTACGTGGCGGCCTTAGGTGCTTACCACGCTCCTTTAAGTGGGGTTTCTTTGGGGAAACACCCGCTTATTACTCGTTTCCTTCGTGGCACTTTGAGGATGAGACCTGCAGTACGCACGAGAGTTCCGGCATGGGATTTGGCCACTGTGCTTCAGGGCCTTTCTATGGCTCCCTTCGAACCTATCGAAGAAGTTGCAGAAAAATTTCTAACACTAAAAACAGTGTTTCTTCTTGCTATCTCGTCTCTTAAGAGAATTGGTGACATTCAAGCCCTGTCGGTTGCTCCTTCGTGCCTGGAATTTGCGCCTGGTAATGTTAAGGCATTTCTGCATCCCAGAGTGGGATATGTTCCTAAGGTTCTCACTAATACTGTGAGGCCTATTGTACTACAGGCCTTCGGTCCTCCTCCATTTACGTCATCGGACCAGGAAAAATTGTATCTGCTATGTCCAGTGAGGGCATTAGATGCTTATGTACATAGAGCTTCTTCATGGAGAAAATCTGAACAGTTGTTCGTTTGCTTCGGCGCACCAAGAAAAGGTCTGCCGGCATCTAAGCAGAGGATGAGCAAGTGGGTGGTTGAGGCTATCTCACTTGCATATGAGTCGGTTGGACAGCCTTCACCTTTGGCTGTCCGGGCTCATTCTACCCGGAGTATGGCTGCCTCCAAGGCATTTATTTCAGGGGTTTCCCTTAATGACATTTGTGATGCGGCAGGCTGGTCCTCACCGCACACTTTTGTTAAGTTCTATGAACTAGACCTCGGCTCCACTCCAGGAGCTCAAGTGCTACTGTGAACTGTGCGCCTCGGCCTCACACGATCGGTCACTTGGTACTATGGCGGCGTTGGTATAGCGTTCCCATAGCGATTACGCAGCGTAGAGTTCCCTTGAAAGGGAACGTCTCGGTTATGTATATAACCTTAGTTCCCTGATAGGGAACGAGACGCTGCGTATCCTTGCCATACTGCCTTCTTGCCCGATAAGCGACTTGCTTCAGACTTTGAGAAGCTGAATGACAGTGTTTTCGGGCGGGTTTTATAGTTCCTGGTCGGTGACGTCACCCGCCTATGACGTTCCGTCTCCTGATTGGACAGATTTCATACGTGCTTCATGACGACATCACGCAGGGCGTTCCCATAGCGATTACGCAGCGTAGAGTTCCCTATCAGGGAACTAAGGTTATATACATAACCGAGACGTTTTCTCACGGTTTACAAATAGTTGGAAACATTTGGGATATTGTAAGTACTCAACTGAACAAAATATATAACACTGGCCCAGTGGTTTTTGGATATTTTACTGAAAAAAAAATCTTACATATTGCAGCTTTAAATATATAAGAATGATTTATTTTAGTTACACCCACAAATTGGCACCGTTTTGGAACAATTAGACGACATTAGGGTAGATAGTGTGTTTTTTTTTCATCACTTACAGAGGTTTTTTTTAATGGCACAAATTCAGCACAAACCAACGGCACTGTTTTGGAGCAATTTAGATGGCATGGAGAGTGACGTCCCTGCCCCAAATTTTAGCCTATTTCTAAAGAAGTCGAATAAATACAATGTTAATTTTAACAGCACAAATCGAGCACAAACATACAGTTCCGGTTTGGAATGATTTAGACAACATGGGGTGGAGAGTGACATAACTGTTCGTGAGTTGTTTTGTTATTTTTAAGACAGGGTCATAGTTACAGGTTTTTATACAGTATTTGTTATTACCAAGGAGGGGTTTGGAATGATTTGAACGACATGGAGTGGAGAGTGATGTCACATAACCCAAAAACTAATGTTCAATATCCCAAACACGAAACCAGCACAAACATTCTTTTTTGAGGCACAAATCAGAACAAAGAAATGGAATGACTTTAGGGATAATTTCATTTTATGGGGTGCCAACTTCACGAAGGTCATGAAGAGGCTGTGGCGTGAGAGTAGTATTGATGGCCGGTTCATGACTAGTCACTCTGTCTGAGTTCTCTCAAACAGTTAAGTAAGTGAAAAAAAACCATAACCATTTTATTGCTATAAAAGTGTGTACACTGAGTGAGATAAACAGCAGGTGCTAGCTATTTTTAGACAGTTCACATTAGCGAGTAGTCTACAGCTAATAAATACCACTTTAACATTATCTCTAATTTAAGCAAATGCTTTTAATACACATGTAGTTAACAAAACAAAACAGTGCACATTTTAATGCTAGTAAAAGTGTGAGTACAAGGAAATAATCCACCCACATGCCTCTGATCAGCCATGGTGTCCCAATACATTTGGCAATATAGTGTATCTATTATGGATACTATATAAAATATTAATAAAGATAAGTTATATCATTTGAAAGTTCTAAAGGTTTTGTATCAATCTACAGTGTCTGTTTTACAATATAGATGCTCCAGCAGCAGTAATATTGTAATTTGTGTTGGGTGCTCAAATGACAACACGCAAAATCAAAACGGGACTTTCAATGGATAAGCGTCCATTGAAAAACATCCAACAGCACTGTTTGTCCAAAAAAAAAAAGGTGTTAAATACATGAAATATTGATATGTTGTCCATTATTTGCATCACATTTCTTCTGAACGATCTGTTGTCCATCATCGTTCTTCAAGAAATTATGCAGTCTGAGCATTGTTTATGACAGCAGCGGCAATCCACCTGTCACTCAAGTGGCCACTCCCTTAATTATGCAGAACTTTAAGGCTTAATATAATTTAAACGGATGAGTTATAAAAAAATTCACTACCTTCACAGTTGTCCTGAAGGGCTGTATAAACCAAAACCACTTTTTGTACCAGATTTTAACATTGGAGAGATACAGATTTGACTCCCTTTTGAAGCCTGTCTTTAGCGGCCAGTCGATGAATTGCAGTTTAAGTCACGTCCGTGTTGGCTTCAAGAGAGACCACAGGAGGTTGCCACTTGGTTGCGATCTGCATCTCAAGCAGATGACGTCACTTAACTTCAGAGGGAGGCGTGACCAGGACTGCTGAACACGCCCCAGTTTCTTGACTCCACCCCCATGTCAAAACAATGCCATAAAGTGAAACGCGCCATAAAGTGAAACACACAGAAAAGTGAAGCGAAGGGAAAACGGTATTGTGAACTCACACTTGACTGAAACAGAATATAAGGAGTGCTGCAAATTAATTAGTATGGCCATGGAAAAAAATTAGCAAAATCATTGCTGNAAAAAAAAAAAAAAAACGTTGCAATGATAAAATAGGATCAAAGTCCTTAAGCTTCTTTTACAGTCGTTGATTTTTGCAATTTATTATCTCTTTATTTTTGCACTATTTTTTATTTTGCAATTCTTTATTTTTGTTTGCAAAACTTCTTGGTAACACTTTACCATAAGGTTAATTTAGTTCATGTATTAACTAACCATGAGTAATACATTTGTTACCGTACTTGTTCATCTTTATTAAAGTTAATTAATAAAAATCCAGCAGTTCATAGTTTGTTCATGTTAGTTCACACTGCATTAAGTAATGTTAACGAATACAACTCTTGATTTTAATAATATATTAGTAATTGTTTAAATTAACATTAAAAAAAAATCAATAAATGCTATGGAAGTCCAGTTTTTTAATAGTTCATGTTAACTAATGTAGTTAACTAATGTTAACTAATGAACCTTATTGTAAAGTGTTACCAACTTCTTTTTTTCTCTCAATATGTTGTTTTTCTTTTGCAATTCTTTATTTTTGTTTGTAAAGCAATTTTTTTTGCTCAATTTATTTTTCTTTTGCAATACTTTATTCTTTGTCAAATATTTGTGGCATTGATTTGACTCCATTCACGTCGATATACGCAATCTTTGATCATATTCCGAATTAGGAAGCCATTATAATGCAGCCAAAGATAAACTATGACCAACAAAATGAACTAACCATTCATGAGTGACCCATCACTATCACAGAGACAGTGTCTTCAGCATACCACAGAGATACTCGAGAGAAGATATAAAGTTTACAGAAAATATTTAATTTCAGTCATGTTCACGTTGTCAGGAGTATGTTTGGTTCATTGTGTTTTGGTTTGGTTCTGTTATGTTCCTGTTTGCCTGTGTTCCTTTTGCTTATTTGTTTCCATGGTTCCTGATTAGCACACACCTATTTCTGTTCCAGTTAATTAGTTCACTCTGTGTAAACTGCCCTCATTTTCTGTTCATCTCTGTCCGTTCTCACATCAATGTTGGTTGTGTTTCTTTCTCCTGTGTTTATTCAGAGCTCCTGTGTTTCTGTTATGTTAATTGTAAAGTTAAATAAAAGGACTGCAGTATTAGATCCTGCCTCTCAACTCTCCTTGCTGCAAGCACCCGTGACACTCATATAGTGAGAAATAATATTAATCTATCCAATTGTCCAATGTTGCTTATATAGTATTAGATGTTTGTTTTTAAATCATGAAACAATCATGACTATGCAAACTTTCCAAAGAGTCCGCTATCAGAGAACAGATGGCTACAAAACAACATGTAAAATAAATGGTTTAGTTTTACTTTTATAAATTGAGCATGCATGATAATATTACAGATAAATTCAATTTCCTAATTTGATTTGTGTTAGGCCCATCTGTAAGACTATGCAGCAGATTTTTTTAATTTTTGTTATCAATTTTATGTATTATAAAGTATGTGCCAAGTTACAGATGCAGAAAAGTGCCTAGATATTAAAAGTGTGTTATGTCATCACTGCTCATTATCACACCACAATACAAGATTATTTGTCAAATAAATAAATTAACTTGAAATCATTTTAGTTCATGTGTAGAGATTGCAGAGTGATTCATGACCCAAAATGACTTACAGTAATTCTAAAAATAGGTTAAAGGGTTAGTACACCCAAAAATGAAAATTCATTTACTCACCCTCATGTTGTTCACCCTTATTTACTCACCCTGTATGAGTTTGTTTCTTCTGTTGAATATAAAATATATTTTGAAGAATGTTGGTAAACAATTGACTTAAATTGTATGGATGAAAAAAAGAAGAAGAAAAAAAAAACAATGACAACCATTTCTCAAAATATCTTCTTTTATGTTCAACAGAAGAAAGTCATACTGGAATGGCATGAGGGTGAGTAAATGAAATAATTTGTATTTTTAGATAAACTATACCTTTAAGATATGTTAAAGTATTTCCCGTGCCCGTGGCCCCTGCCTAGTCTAAAACCGCCGCTGATTATTATTAGTATCTGAAATGAACTATTCGCTAGAAATATACCCATTGCAGACTGAGGTGCCATAAAGTCAGTGATGACTTTAACTGCTGTCCTTGAGACACAGAGTGGGTGAGAAAACCAGTCAGTTTTGGACAACACAAACAAAGCAGAAACATATCTGAAAAGGCTTTTCATGTATTGGTCACAACTTTCTGTCATGAATGGATTGTAGTATGTACCATAAGCAGCTATGCAACCAATGTGAGTTCAAATTTCAGTTTAAGTTGTCCTCGTCCAGTGGGCCATGACTTTACCCTATCTGTACAGGGTCATTAGTGACAACAACCAGAATGAGGTATTTCAAAACACATTTTCCCTTTTGCCTGTCTACTAAAACAGCCTGTAAGTAAGTAAACTTGGAACACAAAAGGGCTATTAGTCAATGAAGGGAACTTTACAGAGTATCTGCAGAGATAAATGGAGAGCAGAGGGTCTCTGCAAATATTTCAGAGACATTTTTGATAGATGAGCTCAGTTGCAACAACAGCAGACAGGTTCAAATACAAACTCATACAGGGCTTAAAGAATTCAGAAATTCATAACCATTGTATTGATGTTTAGTGGTGTCTGCTAAGGTAAGATAGAATCACTATTACTATTGCTTGAGGTTGTCATGGTAACCATATATATATTACTACTAAGGGCTGTGCTGCCTGTTTTTCCGATGCTAAACTTATCAAAATCCTTAGCCTATCTTATTCAGGATATTCTGAACCTTTGGTGTTCCACGTGAGGTATGAGATGCCATCAACAATAAAGTTAGATGACTTTATCTGCTGTCCTTGAGACACAGAGTGGTGTTTAACATTTTAGTGCATTAGTGCCACCAAAAGCTCACTATGACTAACACAAAAATGGGCGACTCTGGTCCTGAAGGAAAATGTAAGCAAAGTCTTGAGGATTGCTCGAAAAATTACAGGTAGGTGTGTTTGATTAGTAATGGAGTTATACTGTGCAGGACAGTGGCCCTCCAGGGCTGGAGTTGGCCATCCAGGACTGGAGTTGGCCATCCCTGATTTATCACGTGAACTAAAGTTTTTAAATCATTACTCAGTGTGTTTTAATCTC
>RJVU01075378.1:2841435-2864253 GCA_003731715.1 Anabarilius grahami
AAAAAAAAATCCATTGTTTCTCTTCAAAATATATTTACAATTTGCAAAAAAAAATAAAAATAAAACGTGCCTATGGCGAAATTTCGGCATAATGATATGACAATGCTGCATTGATGTTTCACAACACTTTCAAAGTGAAATGTCCAGTGATTGGTGCTAAAAGCATGTTCAGTTTTATCCAAAATAGATGAACATGAATCTGGCAACGTTCTTTAGAGTTGTGTGAAAATTTAGGTAGAGGCACATTTTTTATTCCTGCATTAAATATGCAAAGCCTAACTATTGAATTAAAGTTACATTATGACTGGCTTGCTGTTCTTGTAATTTCCTATTGAATGAAAAAACTCTTATATGGCTATATGGCAGTTTTTTTCCTGTTTGGTTTTGCTTTTGTTTTTTTCATTCCTATCAGCACAATTTAAAAACAACCTTTATTAAAATGTTTTTCTGTCTCAGATTTATTAGTTTATAAGCATTCAGGTCTTATAAAAGCCCTAAACATGCAGTAGTTGCATTAACCATGGTAACAGTAATTGTAGTTCCATGCCCCGTGATGATACACATCCTGTGTGATCATATTTTCAACAAGGCCTTAGGTTTCACAACACTTGACCTACAACCTGATGAACTCCAGCACCAATAACTGTGAAAATGGATTTGCACAACAACAAGAGAGACGGAACACACACTGTGCACTGGCCAAGACTGGACTAATTTCTATGGAACATCAGCCAGCCAGTTCTTTGTTTGGAAAGAAACACAAGCAATGTCTTATGCACGAGCAGATAATGGTAATGGACCTTTACATTTCATAAAGCTTCAATAAATGAATAAATAAAGAAATATAATAAGAAATTTATATAAAATTAGCTTGGACTATTCCCATAATCTGGAACTACTCATAAAAAACAGAATTATTGGAATATTCTTTTCAAGTCAAGTCACCTTTATTTTTATAACACTTTATACAATACAGATTGTTTCAGAGCAGCTTCACAGTGATAAATGAGAAAATAAGGATCAATGATGCAAAAAGAATTTAATTCTGCTATAAAGCAGCTCTAAAAAAGGACAATGCTTGATGGAGGGCATATCTGAAGCTTGTAAGCTAGCATAGTATAGCATTCAAGTAAGCTGGAAGTAATGTGATTGGTAATGTGATCAGCGCCAAGTTCAGACACACCTCCGTCAAGCGTTGACACCGGCGCCCCATGTGAATGCCCCAGAACCGGAAGTACAGCAAACAGTAAGTAATATACATCTCATAGGGTGAAGTCAGTACGTACATTTGTCCTAAATCGTATTTTAATGGAAAATTGTGTGAGTGAAGCCGTGGTCACACTAGACTTTGAGCATGCAAATTTCCTCTCTTTTTTTTTTCCATTTTCTTCTTTTTTTTTTTTTTTGCATGTGAAATTTCTTCAGACACAACAACGGTCGTGATATGATGTGTCTTTTTATTAAACATGAACAAACTAACCCTAACCCTAGTAATACATTCAAAATGTAAAAATATACAATCTACTCGATCTTACTGCAAAAATATCATTCTTTTAATTCAGCCAGTCATGGGCGTATAATCTTCTAGTGGTCACACATCTTCAAGTGATGCGAATTCATAGGTCAGAGTTCCCGAAACTTGAAATTTGGAATGCAGTGAAATGCAAAATACAAAATTTCTCTCATGAGCTGCACAGATTTTAACCTTTAGCCAAAAAAAAACAAACATAACGGCTAAAGCTAATGCTCCGGCTTTGGTGGCCCACAGGGAAGGAGACAAGAGGCAGTTTTTTTTTTTTAATGGATGTCAATAGAGGAGAAGCTTCACTATGCTGAATAAACAGCTTTTGTGAGGAAATCGCTTATTTAATGAATCGACAGCCTGTTTGCTAATCTTCAACATGTTTTACACTAAATTTCTGTACAAAAACAGTACATACATTTAGGGCATAGTATAAGAAGACAAATTGGGACGTAGCAATGGTCTTACTTTTTGGGAGATAAGGGTCAATATCAAGTTTCTGTATGTGTTCTTTTATCAATTTTCAAGGGTTGTTTAGGCCAATAAGAGACTATTAACTACTATTATTCCTTTTAATTATACCAATGTCTCATTAAAACCTCTACGAAAGTATAAAACTGATCAGAGATCAGATAAAAACCATAGACAATTATTCAATGGTTAACAGCTAGAGGGCGATTTCAATGAATTAGCATGATTCATGAGTTCACAGAGATTTCAATTTTCAAAATTTCATATGGACAAAATCTTGTCCCACCCTACTTTTAGTTGTTTGTTTGATTCAGATATACACTCACCACCCACTTTATTAGGTACAACTTGCTGGGTTGGACCATTTTGCCTTCAGAACTGCCTTAATTCTTTGTGGCATTGATTCAACAAGGTGCTGAAATCTCTGAGGAATGTTTTGGTCCATACTAACATGATAGCATCACACAATTGCTGCTGATTTGTCGGATTCATATCCACGATGCAAATCTCCCATTCCACCACATTCCAAAGGTGCCCTAATGGATTGAGATCTGGGGACTGTAGAGGCCATTTGAGTATAGTGAACTCATTGTCATGTTCAAGAAACCAGTTTGAGATTACTTGATTTTTGTGACATGGCGTGTTATCCTGCTAGAAGTGGCCATCAGACTGTCATAAAGCAATGGACACAACAATACACGGCTGTGGCGTTTAAACGATGCTCAATTGGAACTAAGGGGCCCAAAGCATGGCAAGAAAATCCCCCACACCATTACAACACCAGTACCAGCCTGAACCATACAAGGCTGGATGGATCCAAGCTTTCATGTTGTTACGCCATCTCATTGTTGCAGCAGAAATCAAGACTGATCAGACCAGGCAATGTTTTTCCGGTGTTTTATTGTCCAATTTTGGTGAGCCCGTGCAAATTGTAGCTTCAGTTTCCTGTTCTTAGCTGACAGGAGTGGCACCGGTGTGTCTTTTGCTGCTGCACCCCGAGTTTGACATGTTGTGCGTTCAGAGACGCTCTTCTGCAGACCTCGGTTGTAACGAGTGGTTATTTGAGTTGCTGTTGCCTTTCTATCAGCTTGAACCAGTCTGGCCATTCTCATCTGACCATCAACAAGGCATTTTCGCCAAACAGAACTGTGGCTCACTGGATATTTTCTCCCTCTGCAAACCCCAGAGATGGTTATGCATGAAAATCCCAGTAGATCAGCAGTTTCTGAAATACTCAGACCAGCCGGTCTGGCACCAACAACCATGCCACGGTCAAAGTCATTTAAATCACCTTTCTTCCCCATTCTAATGCTCAGTTTAAATTTCAACAGTTTGTCTTGACCATGTCTGCATGTCTAAATGTGTTGAGTTGCTGCCATGTGATTTACTGATTAGATATTTGTGTTAACAAACAGTTGAACAGGTGTACCTAATAAAGTAGCCAATGAGTGCACGTCACAATAGGAAAGAAAAGATAATTGCAATTTCAGTTTTATGCCCACTTTAACCTATGTTCAATAACTCAGAAATGACATAAAAAGCAATAGCCGCTGTTGGGGAAAAATTTAATAGTACACACTGAAATCAATATCTGCTTTGACTATGCAAAACACCTCTTTCAGCTCTACAGACTCAGTGTCTGTTGAGACCCGGGGGGGTAACGGTGGGACACCCAAACTGAGAGCTTTCCCGAACCAAGGGTGAATTTAAATCTAAGACAGAAGGGTAACCATTGTGTTTCTTGCTTTGTAATTTAAAATAGTTCTAAGACAGGAAAGGAGCCATTTGTGTGTGTGTTTGTTAGCTTTATTCTGTATGGAAAAGTACTGAGAAGAGTTGATCAAACATTGGGGGTATAAATGATTGTGGGTTCTTTTGTGCCCTTAGTTCACACTCGGGGCAGACATTGTATGGCTGTGTCGACTGTGGATTCTTTCTTGCAAGAAATAAAATCTTTATAAAGTGAATCTTCATAAGGTTTGTCTCTTACTAGTGATGTCAGCTGATTAGTTTTTGCCGCAACAATGCTTTCATACATTAAACTTTGTAAATTACTGTAAAATTGGTGGATTCACTTTTCAGCAGCTGTGGCTCATACAGGGCAAGTGATATATTAATTCACTTGAAAACAGACCTCTATAAAAACTGACTAAATCCTACATTTAACTCGTAAATGTGTTCAGCATTCTAGGAAAAAATAAAAGTTTCTTGATTGTTTAAAGTAATAAAGTGAGTTGGATACATTAAAATTTAACATATGGCTTCGGCAGGCAAGTAGGCTATGTAATTATCATACTAAGAGGGGCAGAGGGTACTTTGCATTCCCGAGCACAACAGATCTGTGATAAAAAAATAAATAAAAAAAATGAAAATGCAGCACACTACAGGTGTAATGATATATCATTAATATCGAGATAACGCAACATAAAAATGCAACGTTAAGTACGGTTGAGGTAAATGATATTTGCTATATAGAGTTAGTTTTATCCAAGGCTCAGCTTACTGTATTTATAAGGTTTAATTCATCCAAAAATTTAAATTCTGTCGTCATGCAAGTCATTCCACGAAACCTGTACGATTTGGAATTACACATTTTTAGATTTTTTACCAAAATATATTACTTTTCTGAACACCCCACAACATTAATGACATATTTAACTTCCAAAAAAACATATTTTCCCATCTCAGGCATCAAATCCCTATTATTATTGGTCATTATTTTAAGTTATGGACACTATGGGAGCTCTCTGAATATTATTATAAAATGTATTTGTGATAAAATCAACATTTTCCTATTAATCAGATGTTCACACTAATTGCTAATATAAAAGTTACATACAATCTCACACTTTTGCTATACTAAAGCCTGAAATGGGCACTTTTTGTGCGCATGGCATGCATGATATTAAGAAATCATGAATAATGTTGAAATAACAGATCATTTTCACAAGTAATAGTTTTCTATCTTTAATTGATGTAACGGGGTTGAGTCGTTAAGCTTGACAAACACAATTTCTCAACATAATTTAGTTATAGAGATAAAATACACTGAAAAGGTCAGAGGGACTCAAATCGTACCGGTTTTGTGGAATGACTCATGTAAGCTCACCCTTTATGTCGTTTCAACTAAGATTTTTGTTTAACTTCCAAACACAAATGAAGATATTTTTTTTATGAAACCTGAGAGTTATGCTTCTGCTTGATATTGCAAACTGGTATTTCGAACCATATTATTTGTATTTATTGTTTTAATTATAAACACGCTGGTTTGTAGCGCAAACAGTTTTACAGTTTACTGCACTTTGATATTCTTCTCGTTATTTCCCTATAGCGTCTAATACTGTAAATCCTTAGTCTTGCACATTCACAGAAAACACTTTACTTCCGCATTAAAAATAAGGTGGATACGATAGGTATGAGCGTTTGGTGCGAGTTCTCTATTAAAGAATGCGTATGTGCGCAGGCGCATAGTCTTTTTTTACACAATGGCAGCATAATACAGCGTTTTTAGTCGTTTTTGCGGATCCGTGTCAACGGGGATCGTTTTGACAGCGTTGTCATCTATACAAAGAAAATGTGTCCCGTCTCTCCAGCTGTAAATACCATTAAAGCGCGTATGCGCTTCAGATGATCAATGCAATCAATCACAGTTCTAATGTTTTTGCTCCTCACGTGCATTTAATTGCCGTGTGTACTACAGTATGCTTTGTAAATCTGTTCATCATTATTTTTTACCATGCCTTTTTTGGAACTTTTAAGTTTTAGAGGAATGGAATTTAAATGGAGGGACAGAAATCAAGCTGTTTTTGTATACAGCTAAAAATAACTGGAAGCAAACAACACCGAAAGCCAAACACATAAAATTTGCGAGTACTGCGCCGTGAGGAAAAAATGAAAGTTTACAGAGTTTCAGTGACATTACTACATTAAACTACTATATAATGTTGAATATAATATATAATAACGCAATGGGTGAATATTTGTGAGTCCTGATAATAATAAAATAATTTTATTAATCGTGATTTGTATTGAATCGTGACATTCAATCGTGAGTCAGAGTGTATCGTTCATTACACCACCCCCTACAACACACCCTAATTAAGAGCCGTAGGGGCACAAACGAGTCTAACTCACTAGTTTTTACGTTACCTTATGTACATGGGCCTACGGGACACCTCCGCAGCCCCCGCGGTGCGTGGGGGCCCCCACTATCTGATGGGCCCCGTCGCAGATTCACCTATTTATTACATAGCCTTTGCTTTTTTAGAACTGAACTCAAATGACTAAAGATAAAAATAAAATATGTATGTTAAGCCCAAAAATGGAAGCAGAAGATCAAAAATAGGAATCACCGTTGTTTCCATCACCAGTTTGTAAGGTAGCCTTGATGCGCTGTTAGCAGACGTATACCGTTAGCTGAGACAAATAGCTCAAATATTTTTTTGGTCTCTGCTGAGACACTTATTATTATCATTTTATATTATTATTCTTAGCATTATTATTATTATTGTTATTATTATTTTGCACAAATGTATTTACCCCATCGCCAGCTCTGCTAATGGTCAGCTACTGGAATGTCTGACGTTCTTCTCCAAATGTAGCCTATAAGTTATTTATTTAGTCTTTTACTGTAAATAGCCTACATGAATTTATTTTAGGCCTATATCTTTTGATGCACCGAAATTACTGAAAATTGGAGGCCGAAACAGCTATTTTTTTTTCAGTCGAAATAGTTTTAGAGGGCTGAAATCATTGACCGAAATGTGAGATAAATTTGCAATTAGGATCTTTTTTTTATTCAGTGGAGGAAACAATCGCTTACCAGGCTCCTCAGGCTCCGTTCAGACAGCGCGGATAAAGCGTGAACCGATAATCTTTTCCTCTTTACTATTATTACAGCAGCAAATAAACATGAATGAACATCAGAAGGAATTGTGAAAGATACAGAACAACTTACCGAAATGTATCATGTCTCATGTAATCGGTCAATAAGTGTTTCAAAAGTAGAAAGATGACAATAAAACTTGAGAACAATGTCACGTAAAGTAAAAGCCATTCAATGACCATAAACTGGATAGTTAGGAAAAAATAACCCCAGAAAATAGCATTTTGCTAAATATATGCAGCATATATTCATTATATTTTGACTTAACCTGTTGGGAGTTGTCTTCATTAATGTATGTTTAAATAAATCTGTAATAGGAAAAGTTACAGCCATCATTTATTTAACCAACAAATTGGAGTATAAACAATTAGCCTTTATTAAAATGTTTATATAGCTAAAACTGCTGTATAGCTAAATTTAAAATGTTTTACTTTTAAACTTTTATTTGATTGTTGATTATTAAATACATTTTATTTAATCAATTGATTAACCAAATTTATTTTCATTTTCCGTTTAGGCTTTTGTCTAAACTAAAAAAAAAAAAAAAAAAATCGGTGCAACACTAAAATTCAATAAATGAATTTAATTAAAGTTTAATATTAATACAGTCATACAAAAACGATTTTTTGAAGAAACCTCCTGCTGTTGCTAAAACAATTAAATCGGAGCACAGGCACGTTTGGCTGCAAGTTCATTAAATTTATTCCTTCCGGAATTTTAGTCAAACTAAAAAGAACTAGGCTACATATAGGCGTACAAACAAAATTACATCATATAATGTTATTAATAATAACATCGGATGCATCAATACAATGATAATTAACTGTTTTTTCTGAAATTTTCTGGCACAAAGGGCAATGGGCCATTAATCCATCCTTTACACTGGTACACCAGTCTCCAGCCAATAGTCCTGTGTGACTCTACCTGTTAGACAGCCGCTCAGACCATTTAACTGCCCTGCTAGGATACACAGTATTTATAACCCTTGGGCTGCCCGCGAGTAATCCGGCCAGCCTTGTTATGTCATATTGGTAGAAGAAGAGGATCAGCACTTCTAAAGTGTGGGGAATGGGAGCCCAGGACCACACAAACACATTTTTTAAGACATGATTTTTAAGACATATATGGTTTACTTTCTCTGAACAAAGAAAGATATGTTATTCTGTAAACAAAAACAGTCAAAACAAAACACACACTAAAACAAATGCACTGTTTAATTATAGCACTCTTTATAGAATTTCAGAATCCGTTTCAGAATTAGAATTAGAACACAATGTATGGAAGATGAAACTGGCCTGTCATACCTGGATTGAGGTGCAGAGTCTCATTGTTGCAGAAGTCTGTAAAGCAGCAGTTGCGTGTATAGACGTTTCTGGAGCTGCGGCAATACATTTCACCCTTGAGCTGTGATTGGGATACGCAGGACTTCACTGGCTCCTCCTTCCCATTTATGAGCATCACTGAGTTCCAACACGCTCCTTCTGCCTCCGTCTCACAAGTGTGGTTCACACACAAGTGACATACACACTTTAAGGCTGAGAGAAAAGATTTATAGATTGATATTTGGCGGGGGAAAAGTCATTGTCACATCTTTTATTAGGATGAAAGATTTTTTTTCTTTAGGCACGGTAAAAACAACAATTTAACAATTGTTGAATAAAATGAATGTATTGTCATTGTATGTACACCAATAACACAATAAATCATAAATATCATGTTGCATATAATATCCAGTTAAATTCTTGAATTTAAAGTAAGGATGCAAAGGATACAAAATTAGAATAAATGAAATAAAATGCAAATAAATTCAGTTAAATTAATTTAACTGATGCATACCAGTAATGTTTTTTTCTAAGGCACATTTATAAAAGCTACTTGCATATCCTAATTGAACCAAGGCCTAATCCTGGCTTAATCTAAGCACTGTTTATGAAACCAGGCCTACATCTGTCCCTCACAGCCTCATTTTCATCCATGTAAAATTCAATATGACACTTAAACTTACAGAGCAGGCAAAGTGCCCGTTTCAGGATTAATGTCGAAATATATTTTAAGTTATAAATATTGTAATGTATTTAAAGGTTTTACATAAAAGTGTTTAATCTGTTGAAGTGTTCAATCCAATAGTGCCGACATCCAATATGCCAATATTTTTCAATTAATTTTGGCCAGTAGCCGATGCAGATATGCAAATATATTTTTCCATTGTTTGGAAACAACACTAATAATTATAAAGGAATTATTTTTCATTTAAGTTAGTATTCAGGAAAAACTGTATTTTTTCATTCTAGTTTCAGAGTTCTGAGGTTAAAGGTTACTTGATAAAGCTAAATAAATATTAATAAAGTTATTTTTATAATGAGTACATTGAAAGCTTTGAAAATAACAATAATAAAGTCAATCACTGCTGTTTTTTTCTCAGACAGATGCAGTTGTAACTTAAATATTTGATTTGATTTTAACATATGTAGATGATCTACACAGCAATGGAGTCATCAACACATGATGCGTGGTGGCGTAACTTCATTTACTGCTTTATTTATTCAGAAACAGAAGTAACTTCATGTCAATGGTGTATTCTAATTATTAGTGTAACAACAGCGCCCCCTAAATAATTATAACTTCCTAGTGGGCGGGCACAAGGACCTGGAGGAGGCTGCTGCTGCTTTAAGTCAAGTCAAGTCAAGTCACATTTATTTATATAGCGCTTTTTACAATGTAGATTGTGTCAAAGCAGCTTTACATTCAATCTGCATTGTAAAAAGCGCTATATAAATAAAGGTGACTTGACTTGACATTGATAACTGGTACATAATTTGGCTGCACAGCAGCTCTTAAAGAATAGTGTCAATGCAGGCAGAACAAAGCACTGTTGATTATCAAACGTCAAGTCAAATGTCAAGTGTCCCCAACTAAGCAAGCCAAAGGCGACATTAAGCCTCGGTTATACTCATAGACTGTAAAAAATATGGATGTAGTGTCCATGACGTCACCCGTAGGTTTCTGAAGAGCATTTTTGAAACCTAAAGCCAGCCGTTGCCATCGACGTGTACATGGACAGCTGCGGACAGCACTGACGCTGACTACTTGTATTTACACTACTGAAAGTGTATGCTGGGGTCCACTCAGAAAAAAAAACACACATGCGCAGTACATCGGCATGTACAGTTCCAGACACGTGCAGTAGATCGGCTTGTGCAGTAGATCGGCTTGAACAGTACAAACATGGATTATTACACATCATGAATCATAATCACGCACTGTTCGCTGCTGGCCAGAGGAGGACTGGCCCTCCGACTGAGCCTGGTTTCCCAAGGTTTTTTTCTCCATTTTTATCACTCGTTTGTCACCTGATGTCACCTGTTGGAGTTTGGGTTCCTTGCCGCTGTCGCCTTTGGCTTGCTTAGTTGGGGACACTTGATACTCAACAATGTTTTTTATCTGTCTGCATAGACACCATTGTATGTGAACTGAACTGAGCTCGACGATGACATAACTGTTTTCTCCAGTGCTGATATATACATTGAACAAAATTATAAATGCAACACTTGTTGTTTTTGCCCCCATTTTTCATGATCTGAACTCAAAGATCTAAGACTTTTTCTATGTACACAAAAGGCCTATTTCTCTAAAATACCATTCACAAATCTGTCTAAATCTGTGTTAGTGAGCACTTCTCCTTTGCCGAGATAATCCATCCACATCAGAGGTGTGGCATATCAAGATGCTGATTAGACAGCATCTTGTGGCCTGTGGAATGTTGGTCCACTCCTCTTCAATGGCTGTGCGAAGTTGCTGGATATTGACAGGTACTGGAACACGCTGTCGTATACGCCAATCCAGAGCATCCCAAACATGCTCAATGGGTGACATGTCCAGTGAGTATGCTGGCCATGCAAGAACTGGGATGTTTCAGCTTCCAGGACATGGGGCCGTGCATTATCATGCTGCAACATGAGGTGATGGTCATGGCTGAATGGCATAACAATGGGACTCAGGATCTCATCACGGTATCTCTGTGCATTCAAAATGCCATCAATAAAATGCACCTGTGTTTTTTGTTCATAACATACGCTTGACCATACCATAACCCCACCACCACCATGGGCCACAACAGCAAACCGCTCACCCACACGACGCCATACACGCTGTCTGCCATCTGCCCTGTACAGTGAAAACCGGGACTCATCCGTGAAGAGAACACCTCTCCAAAGTGCCAGACGCCATCGAATGTGAGCATTTGCCCACTCAAGTCGGTTATGACAATGAACTGCAGTCAGGTCAAGACCCCGATGAGGACGACGAGCATGCAGATGACGAGCATGCAGATGAGCTTCCCTAAAACGGTTTCTGACAGTTTGTGCAGAAATTCTTTGGTTATGCAAACCGATTGTTGCAGCAGCTGTCCGGGTGGCTGGTCTCAGACGATCTTGGGGGTGAAGATGCTGGATGTGGAGGTCCTGGGCTGGTGTGGTTACACGTGGTCTGCGGTTGTAAGGCTGGTTGGATGTACTGCCAAATTCTCTGAAACGCCTTTGGAGACGGCTTATGGTGGACATTCCTGCAGTCAGCATGCCAGTTGCACGCTCCCTCAAAACTTGTGACATCTGTGGCATTGTGCTGTGTGATAAAACTGCACATTTTAGCGTGCCCTTTTATTGTGGCCAGCCTAAGGCACACCTGTGCAATAATCATGCTGTCTGATCAGCATCTAGATATGCCACACCTGTGAGGTGGATGGATTATCTCGGCAAAGGAGAAGTGCTCACCAACACAGATTTAGACAGATTTGTGAACGATATTTCAGAGAAATAGGCCTTTTGTGTACATAGAAAAGGTCTTAGATCTTTGAGTTCAGCTCATGAAAAATGGGGGCAAAAACAAAAGTGTTGCATTTATAATTTTGTTCAGTATAGATAAATTAAATTACTAACTATTGATTTTTACAACTGAATGAATCATTACTGAATTTACTTAAGCTGGACAATGACACCATTTTCTTTAAGAGCTGCTGTGCAGCCAAAATTATTTACCAGTTATCACTGTAAAGCTGCTTTGACACAATCTGCATTGTAAAATGCACTATATAAATAAAGGTGACTTGACATCATTATTACTGCACATCTGGTGCTTTTGTAGCCTAGTGACAAGTACGCACGGTCACAAAAACAATGGAAGGCACACGGATGTCCGCAAACAGCCTCCGCATACACCCTCCGATGACAGGAGGCTTGTTAGAGATTCATCGGCGCTGCGCAGACCGATCGGCGTGTGACATCAAAGTACCGCGAGAGCGATTGGAGAGTATGCGACTCCTTATGCTTTTGAATCACCCTCGCGGTACTTTAATGTCATATGTCGATTGGTCTGTGCGGCGCTGATGCATCTGGAACAAGCCTAATTTTTACGTCAGGTGGACTTTCGTGCACTCGCGCACGTGGAAAGTATAACCAAAGACTATAAATATAGAAAGACAGTTCACACAGTTAACTGCAACACAATTATGGCGGAATACGTCCTGCCTTCTAAGTAAAAGAGGCAATCACTGATTGTCATTGCGTCACTGCAGCTGCTATTAGAGGCTCCGGTTCCCATAGAAACCTGAGACTTGCTCTTAGGACTGCACATGTGCATTGGCTCGTCTAGCCTGAAAAATAAGAATTTTTAACGCTATTTGAGCATAAGAAACAACATTTATGGGACAGTTCATGTCAGATTTTGTTACTGATTTGAAATATTTAATTGTGAGTTCGCCAAGCAGTTTTTGAGATTTCAGGATTCCCCCATTCAAACAGATAGGATTTGATCTTGGATGCCTGAAATAGCTGCCTGAAGGCATTGCAAATATGGCCGCCAAGTGAACAGACTTTCCTTGAAAGGGACTTTGGTATAACCAAGGCTTTAGAGGCGCTACACGTGCTACAGAGTAGAGATTGATCATCGTAGGGTATCGCACATCGGACGCATTTTTCTGTATTCGCATTTACAAGTTCAATCCAAACAGCAATCCAAACAGTAAATCTAATCACTCTACATGCAAAAGTTCAGTTCAAGAATGACCACACTGCTTGTGTGATTTTATTGCTAGCACTCCTTGCACACATGTGACTTATAGCAGGCACATAATCAACACATTATCTTCTCAGCAAGACATATCAACGTAATTTTTTCCATATCAGATCAATGCCAATTATTATATTTTAAGCCTTTATCGGACGATAATATTGTGCATCCCTAGTTTGAGAAGTATGTTATGATTGTCAACAATCTGGCAATACCTACACATCCCTGCCCACTATAGAAACAAATGTGAGTAGAGCAGGAACACAACAAGGAATTCAGTTCCTTCTAAGGAACAAAAACTAAATCATTTTCAGCTGTTTTTTGCAATTGGTGTGGATGTCATGCAGAAGCATATACAGTATTATACACAATATGCAGTGTTTCCCTAAAATGTTTCATTGCATTAAACTACACAAAAGAGACCCAGCGCTTCAGTGAGGGAGACAAAGAAACTTGCTGAAAAAGACCCAGCATGCAAGAAAGAGACAAAAGAAATTTTGTGTTATGTTGCTTTGTACTATTTTCATTTTGCGCTGTTTTTATTGTACACAGCAACACTGCAATTTCTATGGGAATACAAAAATGTAAAAATGCCACGAAAATAAGATTCCTCATTTTACATTAAATCGCACAGGGTATACAAACACTCTATATGCAAACCTGTAAAAGACTGAATTGTTATGTACACGGAACAAGACGCAACTGACAAATGCTTTGATTAGTGCTGTCAGTCATGGGAAAACCCCTTAACTGTTAAAAGGACAAGATAATACATCGGACATTTAAACAAATTTTTTATTATGAACATAGGACTGACCTGAAGGAAAATGCTAAATCTGAATACAGGTAATAAACTCGCTCACTTGATCTCTTTCTCACAATACTCTTCTACATAATACAGTAAGCTTCAATGAACAATATCAATTGAGAACATACAGTTTACGTTGCTAAGAGTGGTTGCTAAGGGTGTTGTGTAGTGATACACAGAACCGTTGGGTGAAGCGGTCATAGCTGTGTTTTATTATGAATAAAACACAGCTATTGACCAATCAGAATCAAGGACAGGAACTAACCGTTTTATAAATGAGAGTTTATCTGACTGTCATGTATCTTTTAAGTTGCTAAACTATTTTACTGATAAATTCGTCAGAGCTGACAAAACTTTTCTGTGCGAGTGTGTGTCTGTACTATACAGTACAAGTGTATGCTTGAAAGAGATCTTTTAAAGAGAGAGTCTTTGCGACTGATTGACTCACTCATAAAGACAGTCTTTGCCGCCATCTCGTGATGTATTAATGTAACTTTCACTGAAGTCGAAATCACTAATGGACTCTTTCTCAATACCAAAAAATGTAAATGTTATTTATATAAAATATTATTTATTGAACAATAATATTTAAATTAACAACAACAGCCATTATAACAGTATAAGAAGTAAAATAGGAAATAAACCCAAGCAAACAGTTCTGTAAAACGTGCATGATTTAATTTCAGTGTAAATATGAAGTTATGAGGCTACTTAATATAGCCATTAAGCCAAATCTATTAGCTCTGGAACAAGTAATAAATTAATAAGACCAAAGGATTTCCCGTTTGATACCCAAAACGAATACCTTATGTTCAAACACTATCTACATAAGAGATAGCGCCAAATTCCCAAAGGACTGGCAGAGATGAAACTGTTCTCGGGGGTACATGAGCGCTGAACGGTCGCTGAGGGCCTGGAGCTCGCACCTCCGAAAGCGTCTAAACAAATTTTCAAATAGGCACTATGTTTACATATAAATCGCACATCTGAGGCCTAAACAACTATATTCTCTCTATATATATAGTGTGTATGTGTGTGCATAACTATTATGCAAGTTGATATTTTGATTATATTTTTTCCAAGCACATTTTACCAATTCCAAACCACATCAATCGTAATAACTACTATTAATTTAGTATTTAATCATTTATAATTGATAACTGTTAACGAAGGCTGGAAGTGAAAAAAGCAATACTATGCAATACAATACAAATGCAATGCTAACAATTGCTAAATTAAGGCATGACCAGTAGACAGCAAAATGGTCATTGGGGGTCATTGCTCAGCAGGGTCAAAAAAAAAAAAAACAGGCCAAGAAGAAAAGACACATGTTAACTGCAAATAAAATATGAGTCAGACTACAGTGGCGGTGGCGAGGGAGTTGTGCTGTGCGATGCTACTAACAATGAGCAAGTCGGACCTTTCAGGGTAGGAAACGGACTTAAAATGAACTCCCAAAACTTACTGCCAGATTCTTGAAAATACATTCTTCAAATAGTGGTACAAGAGGATGTTGTGCTGGTTCTTCAAGAGTCACTCCCAACCAATCTTTCTATAAAGCCTATAAAAAAATTTTTAAAATCAGTCTTCATGTATTTTACTACACTTCAGCTTGTGATTCTTATTAGGTGTGGGTCATATTTCAGGATTCTTTACTTTAGTAAAGACTCTGAGGACCTGATACATTGTACTTCTGGAGACTCCAGGTAGGTTGCGGTTCTGGAAAGTGGTGGCACCATGGAGACTGAAGGGTCCCTGGTGGTTTCACACCTAATTCTTCAATTTAATTCCTTTTTTTTTTTTTTTTTCTGCAGTTAACGTGTCTTTTCTTCTTGGCCTGTTTTTTTAATGACACTGCTGAGCAATGACCCCCCAAATGAGCGTTTTGCTGTCCATTGGTCATGCCTTAATTTAGCAATTTCTAGAATTGCATTAGTATTGCATCCTTCTCATGGGCATTTAATAATTTTTCAGCGTGAGTTAAATCTCTTTTTTGGCCCATTTTCCTGTAAAAGAAAACCTGGTTAATTATTATGCACACCTGAATATAAAATGTTTTTTACTTCCAGTCTTCGTTAACAATTTTATATAACTTAAATGATATATATAAATGACATAAAGACTGTCTTTATGAGTGAGTCAGTCAGTCGCAAAGACTTTTATATTGAAATAGACTGAAACAAGGATGGTGTTTTTACTTTAAACAACATCTTACAAGACACAACTGACAAATCAACTAACTAACCTACTTCAGCTACTTATTATCTGAGATAGTATAATAATTAAAACAAATAAACAGATTTAACTGGATATTATTTATCATTTACATAAGGAATGCAACATCAGATAAATGTATCTAATCACTGTCAACTAGGGGGGAAAAAAATGTTTAGAGGCTTTTGGACGGTCCTTATTTGGGAGTCACACTGGGTGTCTTAGAGGTCAAAAGTGACCGAACCCCCTGAAATGTAACTTATTTTTTCAGTAAAATCGTTGAAATACATTTTTGTTCAATAATATATATTTTTTAAATAAATAATACAAAAAAATTATTAAATTTTTTAAAATTATTTTATTAATTAATGCAGTATTTCAAGTTAAAATAGAGTTTAGGCCTTTAAAATCCAATTTTTTTGAAGGCAGATTAGTGGCATCTGTTTAGAGAAAGAAAACATGTAATACCATGATGTAACCTGTATAGCTCTCTACAAAGCCTAGTTGTTTTTAGACATACATATTTTTATTAGGTGGAAGATTTGAATATATATTTAAACCATCTCAAAGACTACTTTTTGTCAAGTTTGTTATTTTTTTAGAAATAGTGACTTGAAGTGTTAGTTTATGCATTACGATCACAGTCATTGTGTTAGAAAGAGAATGCAAGGAAGCATTTTGTTACCTATTTTTTGATTCAGAATTTAATAAAAAATGCAATTCATTCAATCATAACGCTTTTTGTAAACATTTTTCAATGAACATATCTATTTTTTTGTAAAATGTCAGTGAATAGCAACAAAAGGAAGGAACAGTAATCAAAAGGAAAAGGAACAAGCCTGAGCTTCCAAGTGCACTGAAAAACCCAAGAGGCAGCACTCGCTTCTCGCTTTTCATCGCTGTTTGTTGCATATTTCCCATTCATTTCCAATGTGTGTCTGTTTTGGACCCTTGATGTTTTAGAGTGTCACACCTTCACTGCTGTGAGCTTTTTCTGCAGTATGACTGAATTATTGAATGGATTTCATATATTCTTTGCTCTGTGGTTCATAGGTGTGTGTGTGTGTGCGCGACTGTGTGTGAGTGGATATGTCTATATCACATTCTTGATGTTTTACAGTATCATCCCTTCACTGCTGTGTACTTTTTTCAGTATTTGTAGATCCACAAAAATTATCTGTATTTTCGTATTTTTGTCCATTTTCCATTCATTTCCTATGGTCGGTCATTTTTGACTGAAGACCATGAGTGTGATTAATTTTTTACGACCATTTAGCTTGTTCGAATCATGCCCTCAATTTTGGGTGTGTGTGTGTTCACATTCCAAGTGTCATAAAAGTCACTTTTAAGTAAGGTACATAAAAGTAAGTTTTGTACCATTCCGATGAAGCTGTGATTTTTTTTTTATTCAAAACGTAAAATTCTCAGAAGTGACCGAAGACCGCACAAGGGTTAAATATATACACAACATGTTCAGCTAACACCAGTTTGTTTAATGCACAGATCTATTAATGTAATCCTGAAATGTAATGCTTTTCCTCCATTGCTATGGTACACTGTAAACCTGAAGTTGGCAAAACTCAAAAAAATTTAAGTAATCAGTTACACCAATTTTTTAAGTTAAGTAATTCAAAGTTTAAGTAAGCAGAACTGGCAGATTTCAATTTTGTACTCATACATTTTAATTGCTCTTAACTTGAAAGTTTTTAGTAAGTTAACTTATACATTTAACTTAAAATTATCATGTAATCACAACATATTTTTAGTACTGGAAATTTTCTTAATTAAATCTTTAACTAGCTAATTCAGCAGTTGGTAACACAATGCTTTGATAAAACTAAAAGAGTACGGCAATATAGAAAATTTATCATATACCTTTTATCAAACTAAGCTCATCCTCCACTCGTCACCATGTTGGTAACCCCCCCAAAAAACCCAAATAACAGAAACTCTTTTAAATTGGGATAGCAAAGCATTAAACACTACTAAATCCCCCACATAACATTAATATTACACACAAAAAACATTATTTAACACTTAAATTTAGCATTTATTCTGCCTTTAGAGTGTCATGGCAAAGCATGATGGGAAATAGAAATAAAAGAAACAAGTTCATGAAACAATTCAGAATACTTAAAATTTGTCAGTATCGTGAACTCAAAAGAAAAAGAAAGTTCTAAATACTCATAAAAGTTAATTTGATTGAACTAATTTGTTTAATTAGAGTTTGCCCTACTCAAACCAATTAATTATTTTGAGTTAAGGTTTACAGTAGCTGTTAATCTTCTCAATTTTGTGAGTGACTCACAAAACAATAATTTAGTGGTTTAAAAACAGGCTTCTTCAGGCCATTGTTACATTATGGTGCAGTTTCCTGACAAAAACTGCCTGCAACACATATGCCTACATTGACCACCTTTAGAAGGTTTTGTCAGCTGTGGTACAGTGCAATGGAGGTTATACTGGAATGTTGCAGATTTATTGTAATTTTGCCATTTGCCATTATTTATTAAACCAAATACTTGACCATAGTAATTTACTGTCTCTTTTTTCTAAGCATCACGAAGAAAGTCAAATGATTCAAAATTGTATCACCTCTCAATAATTGCATTATTTCTGAGCTGACAAATGTATTTCTGGCAAGGGGGGCGTGGTTCAGCGAAGTCTGCAGCGGGAGAGAGAGGCAGGAGACGCACGGTGAGTGAGTGGATTAAGCGGAAATAACAAACACCTGTCTCTTGTTTCAGTAATCGGCGTGGAGAGAGTATAAAACGCCAGGAGAAGCAGGAGCGAGTGAGAGAGAGAGGGACTACTGGCTGGCACTCACACCC
This sequence comes from Anabarilius grahami, assembly GCA_003731715.1. Classification (NCBI taxonomy): domain Eukaryota; kingdom Metazoa; phylum Chordata; class Actinopteri; order Cypriniformes; family Xenocyprididae; genus Anabarilius; species Anabarilius grahami. The sequence continues at coordinate 2,860,230 of RJVU01075378.1, forward strand.
ACACAGCGGGGAGCTCGTCTGTTATGAAACTTGTCTGTCTGCACAGCCTTTTGATTTGTTTATTTAATAAAAACCCAGTCAGTAGTCCAGCCGACCCTGTCCTCTTCCTTCCTTACACACACGAACATTGTTACACTGGTGCCGAAACCCGGGAAGGAAGACGGAAGCCGCCGCCATGCAAACGCCCTCTGCTGCACCATTTGCGGAGATTATTACATCCCTCGCGGTCATGCAGCGAGATCAACACCAGGCCCTGCTGGACTTGCGACAGGATCAGGAAAGGCGGTTCCAGGCCGTCCTCCAAGCCCAGCAGGAAGACCGCGAGAGGTTCCGGAGCTGGATTGACCGGGAGGTTCGACCGGAAGCCACCGAACAACGAGCTGTGCCCGCCCACCTCCCTCTCAACAAAATGGGGCCTGGAGACGACCCGGAGGCGTTCTTGGACTTATTTGAGAAGATGGCAGAGGTCTGCGGATGGCCTCGGGACCGGTGGCCGATGCCCCTGGTCCCACTGCTCTCCGGGGAGTCCCAGGTAGCGGCACAGCAGCTTCCGGTGCAGAATCTCCTGGTCTTCGATGATGTGAAGAGGGCCATCATCCAGCGGGTCGGCCGGAGCCCAGAAGAACACCGCCAGAGGTTCCGTTCTCTGGAGCTGGCGGAGTCCGGCCGGCCCTTCGTGATGGGCCAACAGCTCCGGGACTCCTGCCGCAAATGGTTGCTGGCCGATGGAAGTGACGTGGAGAGCATCGTCGATCGCGTGGTACTGGAGCAGTTTATCACTCGGCTCCCAAGGAGAATGGCTGAGTGGGTCCAGTGCCACCGCCCCACGTCGCTGGAGTCGGCCATCCATCTCGCAGAGGACCACATGGTGGCGTGCCCCGGGGTCGGCGAACCCCTTCCTTCTGTCTCTCTCTCTCCTTCTCTTCCCCCTCCTTCTCTCTCTCGACCTGTCCCTCAACCTAGGTCCCGTCCGCCCAGCCCTCCTCGAGTCCCGCCCCGGGGGCGGGGCGGGAGTAACCAGAGTCTCTACGCGGCTCCAAGAGTCCCGCCCAGGGGGGCGGGGCTGCCACCGGCCGGGTTGGACCCCGCTCCTGTTTCTCCGCTCTCTCCACGTCAGCCGCTTAATCCTCTCTCTGCCACTGGAGCGGCGGGGAGGTCTGGGCCGGCCTGCTGGCGTTGCGGGGACCCGGACCATTTTATAGACAGGTGTCCGGTTATGGAGGTGGGGACAACGGTCCGGGTACCGGATGTCCCGTAGGCTGCCCCCGGTCAGGCTGGGGGGGTACCAAATACCTGTGAGTATTAAGGGGGGTACCTATCAGGCATTGGTGGATTCGGGGTGTAACCAAACCTCGATTCATCAAAGTCTGATACAATCCGGGGCATTGGATACGAGCCGCATAGTTAAGGTGCGGTGTGTGCACGGGGATGTGGTGGAGTATCCTATTGTGCTAATCATTATCCAATTCCGCGGCCAAAAACATAGTGTTGAGGTGGCAGTTAACCTGCACCTCCGGCATCCGTTAATTTTGGGAACCAATTGGCCAGCGTTTACAGAATTGTTGGGGGCTTTATGTACGGATGCCTCTTGGGGAAAAAATGCACAGGAGGGGAACGCGAGTGTGCAGGCGGGAGAGACTGAACCGGGACCACTGGGTACTGCTTCAGGGGAACAGAGCGAAATCGAGAGACTTATTCTCTCGGAGCGCAATAATTTTCCCCTGGAGCAGTCTCAGGATGAGACGTTGAAACGCGCGTTTGAACAGGTCCGTACCATCGACGGACAGCCTCTCCATCCTGGACAACCGGTTACCTATCCCTATTTTGCAATTGTTAAAAATAGGTTGTATCGAGTGACCCAAGACGCTCAAACAAAAGAAGATACAACCCAGTTATTAGTTCCTTGGAGCCGCCGGGAAATGCTTTTTCAAGCGGCTCATGCTAATCCAATGGCTGGTCATTTAGGACAGGGGACGACACTAAATCGCCTCATGAACTGTTTTTTTTGGCCGGGCATTCGAGAATGTGCGCAGGTGGTGCGCGGCTTGTCGTGAATGTCAGTTGGTGAACCCACCGGCCACCCCAAAAGCGCCTTTGCGCCCAATTCCATTAGTGCAGGTCCCCTTCGAAAGAATTGGTATGGACCTCATCGGGCCATTAGAGCGATCAGCAAGAGGGCATCGTTTTGCATTAGTCATTATGGATTATGCAACACGATATCCAGAAGCAGTGGCTCTCCGCAACATTTCCGCTAAGAGTGTTGCTGACGCACTGTTTTCTTTAATCTCCCGAGTGAGGATTCCGAAAGAAATCCTCACTGATCAGGGCACGGCATTTATGTCACGGACGTTACGCAAACTTTACGAGTTGTTGGGCATTAAATCGATTCGTACCAGCGTCTTTCACCCACAAACAGACGGGCTGGTCGAACGTTTTAATCGCACGCTTAAAACAATGATTCGTAAATTTGTGCAGGAAGACGCCAAAAATTGGGATAGATGGTTGGAACCCCTGTTGTTCGCTGTGCGAGAGGTCCCGCAAGCCTCCACGGGGTTTTCCCCCTTCGAGTTACTCTATGGTCGTCAGCCCAGGGGGGTGTTAGATGTCATAAGAGAAACTTGGGAGGACGGACCTTCTCAATCCAAAAACGAAATTCAGTATGTACTGGACCTGAGAACAAAACTCCACACTTTGGGGCGCCTCTCTATGGAGAATTTGTTACAGGCCCAGGACAAACAGAGCCGGCTGTATAACAGGGGGACCAATTTGCGTAAATTTGCACCGGGGGATAAAGTGCTTGTATTGCTCCCAACGTAAAGTTCGAAATTACTTGCAAAGTGGCAAGGACCGTTTGAGGTCACACGGCAAGTTGGAGAGCTCGATTATGAGGTAATACGCTCAGATAGGAGAGGAGCACGTCAAATTTATCACCTCAATCTCCTAAAAAAATGGAATGAGGGAGAATCAGTGATGCTGGCGACGGTGATTAGCGGAGAGGATGATCTCGGGCCAGAGGCGAATATAAAAAAACAATCTCTCGCACTGGCCCCAGGGGGAGATCATCTCTCGCCCTCCCAGCTCATTGATTTAACCAAATTACAGGCAGAGTTTGCTGACGTGTTTTCTCCCCTACCTGGCCGTACAAATCTCATTCAGCACCATATCGAGATCATATCGATCATATGGTTCGCAGCCGGCCATATCGCTTACCTGAACACAAGAAAAAAGTAGTTCAGGAAGAATTAGGGGCGATGCTTGACATGGGGGTAATAGAAGAATCCAACAGTAACTGGGCGAGCCCGATAGTTTTGGTTCCTAAAACGGACGGCTCGGTGCGGTTCTGTGTGGATTATCGCAAGGTGAATGCTGTGTCCCATGCTGCATATGCTGCTGCCTATTTGGACGATATCATTATATTTAGTAATGACTGGCAGCGGCATATGCAGCATCTGAGGGCTGTCCTAAGGTCGCTGAGGGGGGCCGGGCTCACGGCCAACCCGAAGAAGTGTGCAATTGGACGTGTGGAGGTAAAGTATCTGGGCTTCCACTTGGGGCATGGACAGGTGCGTCCCCAAATTGATAAGACTGCAGCAGTTGCGACCTGTCCGCGCCCTAAGACCAAAAAGGAGGTGAGACAGTTCTTGTGGCCGGCGGGATATTACAGAAGGTTTGTGCCTAATTATTCGGACCTCACCAGCCCCTTGACTGATCTTACTAAAAAGGAGGCACCAGATACGGTTCAATGGACGGAGCCGGCTTCACTCTCCTGATTTCTCTCTCCCTTTTGTGTTGCAGACCGACGCATCGGACAGGGGGCTGGGTGCAGTCCTGTCCCAGGAGATAGAGGGTGAGGTACGGCCGGTGCTGTATGTTAGTCGAAAGCTCTCTAAGAGAGAGACTAAATACAGCACCGTGGAGAAGGAGTGTTTGGCCATCAGGTGGGCCGTCCTCACCCTCCGCTATTATCTCCTGGGACGGGAATTCACCCTCTGTTCGGACCACGCTCCTCTGCAGTGGCTCCACC
>RJVU01075378.1:2864449-2887395 GCA_003731715.1 Anabarilius grahami
TGGAGAGAGTATAAAACGCCAGGAGAAGCAGGAGCGAGTGAGAGAGAGAGGGACTACTGGCTGGCACTCACACCCACACAGCGGGGAGCTCGTCTGTTATGAAACTTGTGATACTTTATGACCGTTTTGTGCCTGTCTGCACAGCCTTTTGATTTGTTTATTTAATAAAAACCCAGTCAGTAGTCCAGCCGACCCTGTCCTCTTCCTTCCTTACACACACGAACATTGTTACAGTATTGTAATGTATTTCCTCTTTAGAAAAACCAAAAACTAATACTTTCGACAAACTATATTGAAAATTCAGGCCCCAAAGAAGAAACACAATACAACAAAAGCTTTTATCACCTGTTATCATTTAAACAAAATTGAGTATACTTGTGATTTCCAATTTCCAATGAAATAACCAGAACCAGGCTATCACCATAGGCGACCAGAGCCATTTATGATTTTGTGGGAACTATTCATTAAAAATAAAAAAATATATATTAAATATTAAAAATTAAATTATAGAATTCAAATTTTCTCATTTTATTTGTCTTATCCTATTATTTTAGTGAGTAGAATGAGTAAATGATGTCTAAATAATTTTTAAATACTATACTAAAAAACCAAGAAACCCATTCTCTCCTAACTCGCAAATCATCGCGGTATGCGAGAGGACTCTTCTCGTTCTGTTCCCGCTATAGTTGAGGCTCATGCTAAATAGCAGGCCAACTAAACTAAATGGATATTTATTCATCGTTTTTTTTTTTAAATAAACCCACAACTAAAGGAGAGGGGGCTCTAACTCTGACGCTTCCACTATCAACATCTACCCAATGCAACAGTCGTTCATTATAAATTTTAAATGTTGAAGATATGATACATATAACTGTATGGAATGTAGAGTATAGCCTATGTTAGATATATAGCCACCACAGACATTTAGAGAGACAAGTCTCCTCTAAAATTAGAAATGACTAAATTGTCCCTCAGTATTTGATATTGTTGATGCTGCTCTGCTGCACTCCATTACGCGCAGCTCTGTTTGTTATTTGGATGACAAAATGTTTTAAAAGTTTTAGGTTGCTCTGTCTCAATAGTCTAACAGCGCTAGTCAATGTCAAAATGAATGAAATGGCCAATCAAATTAAAGAAGGCTTACTGTTTACAGAAGATGAGGAAAGTAGCAGCTAAACATTAAAATGTAACTATTTTAGGAGAGGAATGCTGAACGGCCGACAGTAATATCCAGGGATGCAAGAAACTCAACTTTTTAAGAAATGTTTTATATGTAAAATGTGGTATAATTCATATTTGATTCATGTAACTAATAACTGAATGTGACAAGACAAGAAACGTTTTGCATTTTCCACATCAGATATCAGTAAGAGTGAACGAGTGCATATTTTAAAACAAAATATTATTTGCAAATAATTTCAATTGATTACTTCACAACTGCAGTAGAACTTATTTTACCGTTTTTACTTTTATTTATTCCCTTAATCCTTTTAATAATTAATAATTATTTAATTCCTTTAAAACAACCCCCCAAATCAAAGTTTCCATAACAGCTCAGACAGTGCAAAGGGCATTGCACAACATCAAGTGAAGTGAAGTGAAGTGAAGTGACATGTGGCCAAGTATGGTGACCCATACTCGGAATTTGTGCTCTGCATTTAACCCATCCGTGTGCACACACACAGCAGTGAACACACACACCGTGAACACACACCCGGAGCAGTGGGCAGCCATTGCTGCGGCGCCCGGGGAGCAGTTGGGGGTACGGTGCCTTGCTCAAGGGTCTCACCTCAGTCGTGGTATTGAAGGTGGGGAGAGCGCTGGACATTCACTCCCCTCACCGACAATCCCTGCCGGACCTGAGACTCGAACCCATGACCTTTGGGTTACAAGTCCGACTCTCTATCCATTAGGCCACGACTGCCTAATGGATAGAGAGACAACCTTGTTCCGCACAAAAAAAATGCATGATTAAACTTTGCTAAAGACATGAAAAGTCTGATGAATATTGGGAGCACATTCTTTCATCAGATGAGATCAAGGACAGAACTACCATGCATTTAGTGTCAAGGATAAGTTTGTGAACCCTTTAAAAATATCTATATTTCTGCATTGATTGCACATAAAATGTGGTCTAATCTTTATTTAACTTACAATTATAGACATTCACAATCAATAAAACACAAACAATAATATTTTAAAATTTTTATTGAATACATTAAAGGGATAGTTCACCCAAAATGAAAATTCTGTCATCATTTACTCACCCTCAAGTTGTTCCAAACTTGTATGAAATTTCTTTCTTCTGCTGAACACAAAAGAAGATATTTTGAAGAATATGGGTAACCAAACAGTTGATGAGGCCCCATTGACTTCCATAATATTTTTTTTTTATACTATGGAAGTCAGTGGGGCCCATTGACTTCATGCCACTCCCATATCCCATATCCTGCATGCCACTCTCACCCACACAACAGCAATAAAGGGAATTATTTGAGGCTGTTGTTTATAGACTATAGTTCAGCCTTCAACACTATAGTCCCGCACAGACTGGTCTCCAAGCTCAGGGACCTTGGACTGAATACCCCCCTCTGTGACTGGGTTCTGAACTTTTTCTCAGGCAGACCACAGTTAGTGAGAGTGGGCCAGACCACCTTCAACATCACCCCACATAGGATCCCCACAAGGATGCGATTTGTGTCCCCTGCTCTACTATCAAATTTGCGGATGATATGGTGGTGATGGGCCTCATCTCCAACCAGGTGCAGATCCTGTGGGTGGTCGGGGCTTGAGGACCAACGGAAATGATTGAGCACCCACGGAAAAACACAATAGATTCTCCATTCATTTTAACCAATATAAAAATCGATTGCAGCTTTCAGACAGGACATTCTTCTCATTATTATATTGCAGTTTCTATGTTGTTATTTTAATGATAATGTAGAAAGCACATTATTGTAACGCGATAGCACATTCACGTACGAGCACGAATCTCTCTGCTCGTAGGCGCACTCTTGCAAACTATTTTAACTCAAACTTTCAAGAGAAAATGTTTTTTAGATAAAAACTGAAAGACTTGTTGGGAGCTTAGTGGTAGTGACGTTGAAGTCGTGGGACTGTGGTGTAGTTCGTTTATAGCCTACCTTTAGCTTTTTCCTCATGGCGATTGTATTTAGGCTTCAAAATTAATAAAAGATGTGTTGATCACAGAGCTTATTTTTTGCGATAACCCAAAAGCCTATGAAAAAATTCTTTTGATTTTTTGTCTAGGGAACCAGTGTGATGCTAACTTCCGGGTTAGCCTAAAAATGTACATCATCCCTGCACCACTCTATTGCCTAACAACAGATATCCTTAAACAAACCAGTGGGATACATAAGTAAACTGTCTCTCTCTGAATGTCAGCAAAACCAAGGAGCTTGTTGTTGACTTTAGGTGGAGACAGCAGCGTAACTACACCCTACTCCAGAACCCTTCTCTGCATGACATCCACACCAGGTATTTAAGATCCTCAAGGACTCCATGCACCCTGGAAATTCACTGTTCAACCTGCTACAATCGGACACTTCCACAGCCTGATGGCTAAAATGGAGAGGCTCAGAAGGAGTATTCTTTTGTAATATTTTTATTGCACAGTTTACAGAGTATGCCAGATCTACCTTTCACTGCTTGTTGTGTATTTATATAACTTGAATGTGACAAATACAAATTTTGATTTTTTTTTTTTTTACCTTTTTGGTCTATCCTGCTTAAACTCATTCAAACCGATTGACAGTGCGGATTTGTTTGGAATTATTGAGAGCAACATGAACTATCAGTCACATAGTTCATGTAGCTCTCAATAATTCCAAACAAATCCGCACTGTCAACTGTGGAGGTGAAATAAAAGGTTGTCGCAACTCTCTCTTTTATCCTCTTTCTTGGTAGAGAAGGAATATTCCAGTATGATAACAATCCAAAGCACACTGCCAAAATCATACAAGAGTTTCTAAAGAATGAAAAATGACTTGGCCAAGTTGTCGTCTGGCCTTAATCCAATAGAACAACTTGGGGGTATCTTAAAGGGAAAGGTATAGCACCACATTCCCTCCAGCAAAAAGAGAGAGAGAGAGAAAGAGAGAGAGAAACAATTCTCTCCAGAGATAATGCAACAAAATTGTTGCACATAAGTTAATTACTGTTTTAATACAGTAAATATAAACTATTAGTTTTTAATTTTATATAAGAGCAAATACTCCACTGATCAACTTAGAAGTAATGAAAGGTGATAAGATTTTGAATCATTTGACATTTAAGTGAAATTGCAAAGGGTATAACACCCGAACACCATGATTAATGAGTACAAAGTGACTCTTATCAGTCATTATTGTCCTTTGTCTTGATATAAAGTGGTGCAGGGATGGTGCATTTTTGTAGGCCAAAACCTGGAAACAAGTTAGCATTTTTAGCACTGTGGTCAATGGGTTTTTTAATGGTTTATTGGTTAAATGGCTGAAATAAGGTCTGTGGTGCACAAGCTCAAGACACTTTCACGTTTTATTCTACGACATCAGCATTATCCCCAATTTATTTATTTTTGTTAAAGTGTCTTGAAAAAGGTGGTTGCTAACAAGTGGCTAAATGGAATTACAGAGGCTGTCGGGGACATTGAATGTAATCACGTGTAAGCTCAGTCCGCTTTTACAGCCTTTTTGTGCTTCTCGCTCTAAACTATTTTAACTCAAACTTTCAGGCAAAATGTTTTTTAGATTAAAAAATTAAAGACTTGTCGGGAGCTTAGTGGTGGTGACGCTAAAGTCGTGTATAGTGTAGTTCGTTTATAGCCTACCTTTAGTTTTTTACTCATGGCGATTGTATTTAGGCTTCAAAATTAATAAAAGTTGTGTTGATCACAGAGCTTATTTTTTTAGATAACCCAAAAGCCTAGAAAAATTCTATTGAGTTTTGTTGAGGGACCAGTTACCGAAAGGTTTTAAATGAAATTTAAAGTGTATAAATGAAATAAAATTAAATAAGGCACCTGGGATTGATAATATTCCTGCTTAATTTTTTAGGGACTCTGCTAGAGTGATTGCTCCTTTTGTATCATATGTGTTCAATTTATCAATTGAACAAGGAAAAATACCAAGGGAGTTTAAAAGTGCTAGAGTTATACCATTATACAAAAAGGGTTGTAAGTTAAATATGGTTAATTGGCCTGTTTCTGTCTTAAGTTGTGTAGTCTAAGATTATGGAAAAAATTGTCTATGACCAGATTGAAAAATATATTAGTAAAAACAATATTTTGTATGATTTACAGTTGGGTTTTAGGCCTTTGCATTCATCTGAGACTTGTGACTGACAAAATAAGGAAAGCGGGTGACAATGGCAAATTTTGTGGGATGGTTATGTTGGCGCTTCAGAAGGCATTTGATACCGTAGACCACATAATTTTATTGTACAAGTTAAAGGCAGTTGGGTTTGATGAGAAATCTCTTAGGTGGGTTCAGTCCTATCTTGATGACAGAAACCAGAGGGTCAATATTAAGGGTATATTGTCTAGTCCTTTATCTATTAATTGTGGAGTTCCTCAAGGGAGTATTTTAGGTCCCTTATTTTTTCTATTACAGGTCCTTCTCAAAAAATTAGCATATTGTGATAAAGTTCATTATTTTCCATAATGTAATGATAAAAATTAAACTTTCATATATTTTAGATTCATTGCACACCAACTGAAATATTTCAGGTCATTTATTGTTTTAATACTGATGATTTTGGCATACAGCTCATGAAAAGGTTCTCTAAACGAGCTATTAACCTAATCATCTGAATCAACTAATTATCTCTAAACACCTGCAAAAGATTCCTGAGGCTTTTAAAAACTCCCAGCCTGGTTCATTACTCAAAACCGCAATCATGGGTAAGACTGCCGACCTGACTGCTGTCCAGAAGGCCATCATTGACACCCTCAAGCGAGAGGGTAAGACACAGAAAGAAATTTCTGAACGAATAGGCTGTTCCCAGAGTGCTGTATCAAGGCACCTCAGTGGGAAGTCTGTGGGAAGGAAAAAGTGTGGCAAAAAACGCTGCACAACGAGAAGAGGTGACCGGACCCTGAGGAAGATTGTGGAGAAGGACCGATTCCAGACCTTGGGGGACCTGCGGAAGCAGTGGACTGAGTCTGGAGTAGAAACATCCAGAGCCACCGTGCACAGGCGTGTGCAGGAAATGGGCTACAGGTGCCGCATTCCCCAGGTCAAGCCACTTTTGAACCAGAAACAGCGGCAGAAGCGCCTGACCTGGGCTACAGAGAAGCAGCACTGGACTGTTGCTCAGTGGTCCAAAGTCATTCGGAAATCAAGGTGCCAGAGTCTGGAGGAAGACTGGGGAGAAGGAAATGCCAAAATGCCTGAAGTCCAGTGTCAAGTTCCCACAGTCAGTGATGGTCTGGGGTGCCATGTCAGCTGCTGGTGTTGGTCCACTGTGTTTTATCAAGGGCAGGGTCAATGCAGCTAGCTATCAGGAGATTTTGGAGCACTTCATGCTTCCATCTGCTGAAAAGCTTTATGGAGATGAAGATTTCGTTTTTCAGCACGACCTGGCACCTGCTCACAGTGCCAAAACCACTGGTAAATGACCTGGTTTACTGACCATGGTATTACTGTGCTCAATTGGCCTGCCAACTCTCCTGACCTGAACCCCATAGAGAATCTGTGGGATATTGTGAAGAGAAAGTTGAGAGACGCAAGACCCAACACTCTGGATGAGCTTAAGGCCGCTATCGAAGCATCCTGGGCCTCCATAACACCTCAGCAGTGCCACAGGCTGATTGCCTCCATGCCACGCCGCATTGAAGCAGTCATTTCTGCAAAAGGATTCCCGACCAAGTATTGAGTGCATAACTGAACATAATTATTTGAAGGTTGACTTTTTTTGTATTAAAAACACTTTTCTTTTATTGGTCAGATGAAATATGCTAATTTTTTGAGATAGGAATTTTGGGTTTTCATGAGCTGTATGCCAAAATCATCAGTATTAAAACAATAAAAGACCTGAAATATTTCAGTTGGTGTGCAATGAATCTAAAATATATGAAAGTTAAATTTTTATCATTACATTATGGAAAATAATGAACTTTATCACAATATGCTAATTTTTTGAGAAGGACCTGTATATATAAATGACCTTAAAGCAGCGTGTTCGGAGGAACTTTTCCTTTATGCTGATGATCCAGCAATTTTAGTGTTTCATCAGGATAAGGGGGTCCTATAGAGGAAACAATGACTTTGCAGCTACAAGAGATGTCCAAATGGTTTTTAGATAATAAACTTTCCCTACATGCAAGTAAAACTGAGGCCATTCTCTTTGCATCTAGAATGAAATTCACAATTGAGTCAAAAAAATTTAGTAAATTATTTTGGTTGTTAAATAGATAATAAATTAACAGGTGATTTTATGGCTAGAAAGGTATTTACAAAAATAAGAAGTGAAATTGGGTTTTTGCGTGGCAAGCCGATTTATTGGACATTTATTCCTTAAAATTGTTGGCAGGTGCCTTGATTCAACCCCATTTTGATTATGCTGCCTCCTTTTGGTATAGTAGTTGTTCCCAAGGTATGAAAGATAAATTGCAAAAGGCTCAAAACAAATTAGTTAGAATAATTTTAAAAGATCTTCCTCAAATGCATTTGCATAGTGAACGTTTTATCGAGTTGAGCTTGTTGACTGAAAAAAAGGGTGTTTTTTTGTTTTGTTTTGTTTTTTTAAATTGGGTATGATTTGGGTAGAATTATTTTAAGATTGGGTATTGTTAATAATGTGGTTCCAAGCTATTTAGAAAATTACTTTTATATGGTGAGACAACAGCATTCCTATGGTACTAGGGGTAGGAATTTTAATATTTGTCCATGTAAATTTAAAAGTTTGGAGGTGAAAAATATATTTTTATACACTAGTGCTATTGCATGGAATAAAATACCAGCATCAATAAAGAGAGTAAAATATTTGGGGAGTTTTAAAAGATCTGTAAAAAGATGGCTGTTTGGTGATGTTAGTTAGCTTGCATTGTGGTGTGTTCATTGTTAATAGTGATTGTATTTGTTTGAATTGTGAATTATCTTTACTATTTTTTAAATTTAGTATTTGGAGATGCTGTTTCTCTGTCACTTCTGTACATAGCCTCTACCCTTTATATTAACATCGAGGGCTGCAATGGAAAAAAGCCAATGGCTTTATTGTGTTTTTATCCTCGACAGTTTTTTGAAGTGTATGGGATACTTGTTATTTTGTAAAGTTTATAAACTTGTCAAATAAATTTCAATTCAGTTCAGTCAGTGCGATGCTAACCTCTGGGTTAGCCTAAAAATGTACATCATCCCTGCACCACTCTATTGCCTAACAACAAATATCCTTAAACAAACCAGTGAAATACATAAGTAATCTTGTTAACCTATATTTATAGAACCCATGGCCGTTGCTATTTGTGCCACGTGATGGGAGGTTTTTAGGTTATGTAAGCAGGTTCTTACTCTCAGACTGCAGTGAAAAGCTCTATAATGCAGCTTAGTATAATCTAAGGCTGTCTGTAACACACCTGCATGGCTGTGCATGCACTTAATGCCTCTTTCTGCTGTCCCAAACACATATAACTGAGGTCTACAAATATAATGTAGGGGGTACATGGACTATTATATAAAGTATATAAAAATGTCTTAAAACTGGGAAATTTATCATTTATTTCTAAATGTATGTGGAAAGAAAAAGAGAAAAACCAATTGCTGTAGTGTAAAGGAACTTTAAACTGCATCATGAAAAAATGGCCACTTCCATGTAGTCTTTCAGAATAAAAATAATAATTCATTTTCATTTTTCAACTTCTGATACAATATTGTTGCAACCCTAACACCTGTCAACCAATATATTAATCGTGGAGATGTATAGTGCATAACAGACTGCATCTGGCTGCTCTCTTTCCAAAGAGCTCAGATGTACTCTTGAAAACAAGCTCATAAATCTTAGGATGATATCTGGAATATGTTGCCCAAACCAAAAGGGGAGGTTATATCTTACGCATCTGGGTCCTCATTTATAAAGCGTGCGTACGCAGAGATTTGATCTTAGAGTGTGAGTACGCTTAGATCCAAGCCAACACTCAAATTTATAAAAGCGGTCTTTGACGTGGAAAAGTGCTTCGCGCCACGTCAGGGTCTGAGCAGACGTACGCACTTTTGCTTAGTGAAGTGAGTGAAGTGAAGTGACATGTGGCCAAGTATGGTGACCCATACTCGGAATTTGTGCTCTGCATTTAACCCATCCAAGTGCACACACACACCGTGAACACACACCCGGAGCAGTGGGCAGCCATTGCTGCGGCGCCCGGGGAGCAGTTGGGGGTACGGTGCCTTGCTCAAGGGTCTCACCTCAGTCGTGGTATTGAGGGTGGGGAGAGCGCTGGACATTCACTCCCCTCACCGACAATCCCTGCCGGACCTGAGATTTGACTCGAGATTATCAGATTACTGCAGGTTTTTGGAAATCTAAGATATTCTTATAGTTCGTCATTTTAAATTAAAGGATTTGGACGATGACTGGTGATCTTTTATATGTAAATGACATTAATTAGGTGTCATTTACAATGTGGAGAACTGAAACGGAAAAGGGGGCATCTGAAAGGGGGCGTACGCTCGTTTTCTGTTTGTATACGTTAATTCTATGAATCACACGTACGCACATCTGAGAAATGATCAGAAGATCAAATTTAGGACGGTTTCTGTGCAACATTTTATAAATGAGGCTCCCAGAGAAAAACGTACATTTATCTATTGTAGTTACTGTTCGGTATGTGAAAAAAAAAAAATAAATAACTAAATAATCTGATCACTGCAATCTGAAGTAACCTTTATAGATTTGTTTTTCTCCACAACTCAAATATCTAAAAAAAGAAGTTAAATCAACACATGCAAAGCACATTTTATTCTTCATGCAATTGGCCTTTTTAAGTGAAAGCAATGTTTAAACATCTATAATTCACAAGCACCTCTCAGCACAGCATCACCTAGTGGTGGAAAATATTGGAAAATTGCTATTTTTGCTCATCACTTCTGTACGGTTTGTCCAAAACTCACGAGACTGGCCTCTTTACATTCGGCTGCTTGGGGCCCCCTGGCCAATAGGGGGCCCCCCAATCGTGTTTTTTTTTTTTTTTTTTTTTTTTACAATTAAATAACTTAAACAAGTGATATAAATGAATGAATGAATGAATACGAATGAATACATAAATAATTCGAGACAAGAAAATTCTGATTTGCCGACAACTGCTGCTGTGTCTGCTAGCGTTTGAGTCATGCGCAATTGCGCATAGACACCTCGCGTGCATTGACAATTCGCGCCGGCGCGCAAGTGCACGTCACTGTAATAAATGTTATAAATGATAAGCCATGTCACAAAAAAGGATGTATCCCTCTGGTGCCGAAAAAAGAAAGAAGAAAAAGACAGAGGAGGAGAAAAAAGAGCAAGATAAAGGTATGTTTGCATAATTATTTACAGAATGTTTTGTGCAGCAGCACAAATTGTGCTCATGTCACTTGAGGTAGCAGCTAGTCATGACTCATGATCTTATATAAGCCATCACCAGAGCTAACGTTAAATCGCATTATTAATATACATTTATCTAGGTGTATTTCACGTATTGATTATAGATATCAGTTTAAGTTGAAAGGGATGCCATATTTCTTTATTTCTTTATTAATATGGTGGCGAGTGATGTAGCAGTGCTATCCTCGGTAACACTTTAGAATAATGGTCCGTCATTAATAAGTAACTATGCAGGAAGTAATGCAGGACTAATGAGTAGATCTACATTAACACTTGAGCTACTACTATTAACTAATATAGAAACAAGCTTAACTAATCAGTAAGTAATATCAAATTTAGGACAAAGATAGTTCCTTATTAGCTAATCAATAATTAGAGAATGACATTGGCATCAATAATAACTAATAGGTAACTATGAGAAATTATAAAGAATTACTAATTAATTACAAATCACAACATTAAAGTGTTTGAGATGTGAGCAATTGTCTTTTTTTACTCTCAGTGTGGTCATAAAATGTATCATTAATTACTCAAGTGTTACCTAGTCACTATGCAGGAACTATTAGTGATCAGGACCATTATTTTAAAGTGAAAAACATGTTTTTCACTTTAAAATAATGGTTCGTGATCAGTAGTAGTTCCTGCATAGTGACTAGCTAACACTAGCTAACACTTTGTACCCTTGAAGCGGTCTTCCGCGAAGCAGACAACATCAGACAACGGATGGGAGGAGATTTCGCTCAAGAGCAATTGATGACATGGCTGAGAAGAAAATATTTAAGTGTAGGTATCATTACGGTTTTTATGACCTAGGTGTACATTTTACCAGTTGTTACCTACAGTTTATACAAACATCATGGTCATCGACCAGTGGTTGATATCTCAAACATAATAATAGCGCGTTGAATAATACGATCGCATTATGATTCATTAAATAAATAGAACCGAATGTCAGAGCTTTACTGAGTCATATGTAAACCTAGTATTTATATTTAAACCTGTAAATTCATCTGAAACTCACGCACGTTTATTATGTGTTAAAATTGTAATCTTAGTTCAAATGGAACATTATGTATTATTACAACTGTATACATTATTTAAATAAGCATGTATATAATGTCTAATGCCCAGGTGGCATAAGCAAAAGCAGGCTGTGTAGTTGACATGGAGATAATATTTTGCAACAACAACAATAGGCAGCATATTCCCCGAACCTGCAGCTCCTGTCAAAAAACAACCAGACCGTTATTTCCGGCGTGACGATCGAGTCTGTCCCAAAAATACCTCTCAATGCGCCCTCGTGGACTCGCGCCAAGGGCCCTATAGGTCTGCACTACATGACGTCACCAAAGTGTGGACTTTTGGGACAGGGCCAAGGACGAGAGAGGACCAGGCCTGGACTTTATTTTATGCTTCCGGAACTCCTCCGTGAGAGACTCAAGGCTGGTGCACCTCGCAGGTGAAGCTCATTATCTCTCGCGTCACCGGCCTCGCGCCGTTCCCTTACGGCTCTCACCCGCTCTGCTCGCCACACTGTCAAACAACAGTTTTTGGAATTTGCACTTCTCCTAGACTGTCACCAAATTCCATACAGACCATCATAAGACCATGCTGGTAAAAAGTTATTAAAAACTATTTGATACCTCAAAGTTTTAGTATAAAAATAGTCACATTTTAATAAAGGGGCCACATAGTGTCACATTAGGCAAAGGAAAAAGAGAAGGAGAGGCAAATCTATTACTGCTGTTTTATTTGCAAAAGCGGGAAAAAAAAGAAGGTAATCCAATAAAACAGCTTTGTAGCTAACGCAAAACCAATACTAGACTATGAACAGAACCAAACTCAGGGCTTAATACACAAGAGATAATGAAGGTAAAACAAGGGGCAGGTGAACATAATGGGTAACCATAGAAACAAATAAGCAATGGGAACAGGAACGAAACACAGGACACAAACAAGAACATACAAACTAAAAGTCCATGTAACTAAAAGTTTCATAGCATCTTCTGCCTATAGAGACAGAGCGCATTTAGGCCATGCCCACGCCGGGGGGGAAAACAATCCAACTGCCTCCATTGACTTTGTATTGCGTGAGGCTGCCTCCTTGTCATTTCTGACTTATAACAAAAAAACAGAACAAGGTCTAAAAGCTGCTATGGACAAGGTGTACAGCAAACAAGCTAAAAAAAACCCCAGAACTAAGTTTTTAAAAGCAACCATAAAAGCCAGCCTTTAAGGAGAAAAAAAGTGGATACAGGCAATAAGAAGTGAAGCATCAGCATGAAGAATGGGTAAATTTTGGGATCCTGACACTCAGTATGCCTCAGTATGCCTACGTGTGCAGTAAACATTTAGTGACTGATAAGTCAAATATCCAAATGTCAATTTTATATATATTTCCTGTTGCTGATTACGTTCCCCTCCAGTGGATGTAGTTCTCAGAGTAATATAACATGTTGCGCTTTGTCTCAATTGCCTGTATCCACTTTTGTGTCCTTAAACGTTCGTTTTTTGGGTCGACAGCTTATAAAAACTTATGGGTTTTTGGTTCTGGGTTTTTTAGCTTGTTTGCTGTACACCTTGTCACATAGCAGCTTTTAGACATTGTTCTGTTTTTTGTTATAAGTCAGAAATGCACGACTTTGAGCCAATTTGAGGCAGCTTCACACAATACAAAGTCAATGGAGACGGTTGGATTGTAAACATATTTGTATTCGTTGTACAAATGAGGATACTTTCTAACCTCTTCGCACAATCTCTCGTCTATGTAGGCCTCTATTGTCGCGGTTCTGTTTATGCATCTTTTCTTTAACTACCTTGTGAATTACGCATGGTTACAAAAATCTAGGGGAGTGCGTGACGCGAATTTCGTCATCAGAAGTGTACGCACATACTGTACGCACACCCCCAGATTTTTGTAACCGCGCGTACTTTGTACTTGTACTTTGTACTTGTACTTTGACCCTCGCATACAGGTAAAAAGTGAAATATTCTTTGGGCAGAAGGCCCAGTTATACTCCAGTTTAGACACGTACACAGACAGCTGCGGACAGGATGGATATGGACTACTTGTATTCATACTACTCAAAGTGTAAGCTGGGGTCCGCTCACCGGATGTGTTCCACACATGTGCAGATCGGCATGTACACTTCCACACATTTCTTTTCCAGCGCATGCGCACTTGGTGTTTTTGTAGCCTAGGTTTTTGTAGTGCTACCAGCGACACTTAAAGCCCCGGTTATACTTTCTGCATGCACGAGGGTCCGCATGACATAAAAATGGTCATCATAGGGTGTACGCGGAGGCTCTTTGTGGACAACCGTGTACATCCCGCGGACAAGTACGTGCTGTCACAAAAAAATGGGATGCACGCAAATGTCTGCAAAGAACCTCCATGTACACCCTCAGATGACCATTTTTAAGTCACATGGACCCTCTCACGCAGGGAAAGTATAACCGGGGCTTTAAGTGCTGCGCTACAACACCTCCGCATTAGGGTGTGTCTGTAACGAGTGTTTAATCTATGCTTTTTTTCCAACACACGATAAATAAAATCACCACAGATACATGCGTTTACAGATGGAAAGAGGCAAGCTTAGTGCCAATTGCCCTATGTAAAGATATGCTTTCAATTTTATAAACTTTTGTGAGCCCAGCCAGTACAATTACAATGAAACATCTAAACTGCAATTTTTCAACTGCAAAGCATCCAATGTGTAAAGAAAATGATTTCCACACTAAATCCAACAAAAACTCCAGGACATTCTGCATATTTGTAAATGCTCAAGACAGACGTCCCTACCTGAACCTCAAAGAAATTGGCTGCTGACCGCGTTTTTCACTTAATATCAATCAAAGTCCCTTTAACGATGCGATCACAGCTACATGCTAACAAAGAGTTTTCTGTTGCCACAAAAAATTATCTCTTTCTGAGAGTTGATAGACAGTTAATACTGAGTTTTGGCTGGACAGGATAAAACAGGTTAATTGATTGTAATATTAATTCTGCTACATCAAGTTAAATCTATTATCTGATCCAAATATTTATAATTATGAGAAGTTATAATAAATTATTCATATTTCCCTTTTGAGCTAATTTGCTAAATTCGTTTTAAGGAACAGCTATGATGTTTCAAATTGAATACAGTTCATATAATGTGTTATTTGAAAGGTCTATACCAGTAAACATTTTGAGATCATGACCTACAGTCAATTTCTTTTCAGATAAAGTGTACCAGCTAGTCTGGTAAAGTGGGCCATCCATAATTTATCAATAAAATAAAAACACATGGTTTATTAACACATATTATCAAACAAACATAGTCAATAACATTTCTAACAAACCCACAAACATATAGCCTAAGCTATGAGTAAAATTCATAAGTTTACTCAATTCATGTGAAAAATGTGTTGAATATAAGTCCACACTTACACCACACTACGATCACATACCTTATGACAGTAAACATTTTTATATAGGGTTGAGTGATTTCTTTTTAAAGAAAGTTGCTTTTTTTGCGGGAAAGTTATTAAATTTGGCACATCACATTTTGAGTCTCTAACACAATCCCTCTAGTGCAGGGACTTCAGTTCTGGAGGGCCACTGTCCTGCAGAGCTTAGCTCCAACCCATATAAAAACTCACCTGCTTGTAGCTTTCTATTAATCCTGAAGACACTTGTTCATGTGTTTGATAAGGGTTGGAGCTAAACTCTGCAGGACAGTGGCCCACCACCACCAGGGCCGAAGTTGCCCGTCCCTGCTCTAGTGCACCAACTGTCAAAAGAAATATTTGTTTATGCTAATAACTTTTAAACTGTAAGGGCTAAAAACAAAATTAATTTGTTCCCAAAAATGTGGAGTTTCTAACTCAATCTCTCTAATGCCACCAACTATGCTAATAGTTTCTTGACCATAAGGCCTAGAAACAAAATTATTTTGTCTCTGATTCCCTGGCTCAAGCCGATTCAATTGCATAATTTTCCATCATGGAAATTTTTCTGATATTTTAATTTTCCAAAAAAACAAAAAACAAAAAAAACTTTTTCAAACTAGTCCTAAAGGGTTAATCTGATTTTTACTACAATTGGCCTAGATCATTTTCCGACCGCAACTCGTTAAATTCGGTATGGCAATTCTACCATTTTTGCCATTTTGGTCATCTGTCATTTGGGATTTGAACACAATGTATCATTACAAAACTCTGTACATGTCATCAGCACCATGCCCTGAAGGTACTCAAAAGGTTTCAAGACAGCACCACCTTGTAGTCAAAAAGTATAATGAAATACCTAAGAATGCAATAGCTTTTGAGTAATTTTACCTATTGTTATGAAACTGGTCTTGATAGATTCCTTGAGTCATTCCGACAACAATGCTAATTTTGCCATAATCGGTCAAACTTGCTATCCACTAGAGATGTTCCGATACCCCTTTTCCATTCCCGATACCGATTCCGATACCTGAGCTCAGGGGTATCGGCCGATACCGAGTACCGATCCGATACCTGGGTGTGTATCTGTATATATACTACTAGCCCTGTATGAATTGATAGAATTATTTATGGTGTGCTTCAGACTTATCCCTTAATAAAACAAGAACAAATACATACAGTGAACTAGAGTATTTTTATTATCTGACATACATTTGTCAGTTATATTATTTATTTATTTTAAGTGAAAAAGAACTTCAAATGCAGCCACAAATCTAACATTGTAAACTGAAAAAGGTATATTAGTTTTACAATATAACTATAAAAAAAAGTACAACAAATAAATCTAGGAATATAATTATATAAGAAAATAATCTCTTTAAAACTTGAAGTCCAGAAACAATTTTGTTAAATAAAAATCTCACGTTTTCGACGACTGACAGCAGCTGGTCATCCAGAACAATAAACCCGACAATTTTGTCGGTTATCTTTATTTGTCTTTTGAAAACTTTTCTCTTTGTTTGAATGAAGCTGGCACGCCTCATCCTTCTCCGTCTTAAACGCGTCAAACGCCCGAATCGCGCTGCAGGAAGTCAATTCGCGTCTTTGCATTGACTTAACATGTAAATCACTCGCGCTTATCGCTTCATTCGCGTCTGGTGTGAACGCAGCATTGGCCTTTATGTAACCATCGTGTTGCGCAGGGTGACGCGTCTTCAAATGCTTTATTAAGTTATTTGTGTTAAAGTTGCCAATTCTTGTACCCCTCGAAATTGCAGCATTGCATATGAGACATGTCGCCGTTTTACTGGTCTGAAATACTGCCAAACAGCAGACATACTGCTAGGCGTTTTCACTTCTCCGCTGCTCTAAACAGTGGTTGCTTGTGGCAACACAGCACAACTTCCTGTGTTTGCATTCTGAGCCGCGAAGAAGAATTGATTTCCGATTTGCTGCGTTAAGCAAAGATAGCGGGCACAACTAGGTATTGTTTAAGAAAATGGTATCGGATCGGTACGTGAGTTTAATTACTCGCCGATACCGATGCCAGAATTTTTTGTGGTATCGGTGGTATTTCCGATACTAGTATCGGAATCGGAACAACCCTACTATCCACCATTTTGATTTTTGTTGAAAATATACTTTTTCAAACAACTCCTACACCATTGGTCTAATCTTTCCTAAAATCGGTTCAGATATTATCAAACAAACATAGTCAATAACTGAAATTGATGGCATGATGCTGTATCTCAGCAACAGTTTGGTATATTGACACCAAAAATTAAAGGTGCTGTAGTCCCCATTGTATCTGTTGGTTTTCTAATAATTATTGGGGGCCAAGCACCAATGGTGCTGTAGCCCCTACTGTATCTGTTGGCTTTCTTATTATTATTCCTCCCCAATAGGAGTCTATGACATCCCTATCAACAGTAAATTGGAAAATGATTAAATTTAGCACACTTATAGTGGTGGTCTTGAATGTTAATCTGACCGACTTTGGGGTCTCTACGACCAACTCTATAGCACCACCACAAGTTATCAATTCAAAAAACTTTTGAACCCTTTGTCCTAGAAACAAAATTACTCTCCTCATACTGATCACATTCAATGTCTTACATTAAGACTCTTACTGTATAATTTACTGTATTCTGTTTTTTTCTCTACACCTCAAATTTTTCCCCAAAATTGTCTCATATGATCACTGGACCAAACCGCACAGAAATGACTGAAAAGCATGTTGATATTCATCTTTGTTCAAACGTATGATAGGCTAACAATCTCAACCTAAAGTTGGATAAGAAACTGTATCTAACACTTAGGCCTATCGAAACAAACTTGGTACACTTCATTAGCAGCATGATCTGAGAATACAAAATTTTGGAACAACGCCACCAACAGGTCATGAGATCAAAAGAATGGCTATTTTTGCTCATAACTTTGGAAATGTTTGTCAGATTGCAATGGCTGTCTATGGATTCCTTAGGTCATGCCAAATCCGTCAATACCAATTTTTTGGGATTGGATGGGGATTGGATGAGCCACCTGTCCGGCATTTCGAAATTTGTCATAAAGTGTGATTTTCCAACATTTTACTCGTCCACCATTTTTAGGTATATGAAAGTTTTTTTTTGTTGTTGTTGTTTTTTTGCTACCTTGCCTACAAATCTTGTCCAATTTTGTCCAAAAAATCAGCTCAGATGTTCTTTGGACTAAGTTCCACAGAAATGCATAGATTTTTATATTCATTTATATTAATTTCCATTTCTGAGAAACACCTTTCTGAAGTGGACGTGCCTGTATTTGTTGACCTATGCTATCTTAGCTAATCCATTAGCCATTCTTTATAATGTGGTTCTTTAGCTCTCAGGCTAACCGTAAGCTACGTTAGTGACCACGTTAGCATAGCAAGTTAAGTAATGTTTTTGTGTGCCCATTCTAACACAGAAAGCTCTCCTTAAGGTCACTACAAATGTGTGTCTTCTTACAGCACACTGTGGCACACTATTATGAGCGGAAGGTATGGATTAGACTCCCATGTATCACAACCTCAGACTGCAAGAAGTTAAGAGAACCCAGTTTTCTAAGCATAAATATAACAGGCCTGTGTTGCGTTTTTTTATACTTTTGAGATGCACATTGCAGCCCATCTGATTGTTCCCTGCGACAATAGACATGCTTGTTGTACTTGCCGTGCTTTTGGTTCTTGGCTCCAAATTACTGTTTGAACCTATATTTATTAGGGGCCAAGCATCGAAGGTGCGTAGGCACCTATTGTAATCGTTAGATTTCTTTTTAATTCTTCTTTTTCCGCTCATGAATTCTATGGCAGCCCATAGAACCGTATGCTAAAAAGTTCTGAAATTTGGCACACTGATAGAGGACAGTCTGAACTCTGCCCATAGCCAATTTGGAGTTTCTAACTCAATCCCTCTAGCGCCACCAGCTATCCAAATTTGCACTTCTGTTTATGCTAATAACTTTTGAACCATAAGGGTTAGAAACAAAATTATTTTTTCCTCTGATTCTTTGGCTCAAGTCGATTCGAATGCATTTTCCGTCTTAATTTTTCCGCCATTTAGATTTTTCCCAAAAACCTACTTTTTCGAACTCCTCCTAGGCCATTACTCCAATTATCACGAAAATTGAACCAGATCATCTTCAGACCATGATTGCAAAAAGTTCTCAAAAGCTTTTTGATAGATCCATCCGTTCTCAAAAAGGGCACAAATGAATTCGACCAAAAGCTCGCAAAATCAGACTTGAGGCTATATCTCCAAAATGATTTATCGTATTCTGACCAAACTTCGTACATGTAATCACAAGCATGACCTGAGGCAACATGCAGTGTTTCGGCGCAGTGCCACTTACTGGTCCGGAGATACAAAAAAATGGCTATTTTTGCTTATAACTTCTGAATGGTTTGTCCAGAAATCATATATGTAGTCACGTCAGATTCGGGGTATCATGCTGAGTCGAATGATAACCATTATTACCATATCAGCCATTTTGGTCGTCGGCCATTTTGAATTTTGCGCTAAAATGCTGTATTTTATGAACGCATTAGCATATTGTCACAAAACTCGGTATGGGTCATCAGCACGATGACCTGAAGGAGCCTGAGAAGTTTCGCACCAGCGCCACCTAGTGGTAAAATCAAATATTCTAATTCTTATTACTTTGGGTGTGGTGGACTTATTTTCAAAAGAGTCATGTCCTTAGACTCCTGAATCCCTACTGAGTCCAACAATACCAAACATGTTAGGTTTCGACTTATGGTTTTTTCGCCATGTTGAATTTTGTGAAAAATCTACTTTTTCGAACTCGTCCTAGACGCTTCATTTGATTTTCGTGAAAATCAAATCAGATCATCTTCAGTCCCTTCTGGCAAAAAGTTATCTAAAGCTTTCTGATAAACTCAACCATTCTCAAATAACATGCAAATTAATTTAACGTAGAGCACCCAATTTGGACTCATGGCTGTATCTGCAATGCTTTATCATATTCAGACCAAACTTCATACATACCAGGGGTCTCATTTATAAAGCACGCGTACGCACAAAACGGGGCTGGAAACGTGCGTACGCCAGTTCCCACGCAAAGGTTGTGATCTATAAAAAACAAACTTGATGGGAGAATGTGCGAACCTTTAAGCAAACTTTGAGCCATGCGTACGAACATTTTGGAGACAGAGCAGTTTGGCGACACTGATGGTGAGCTGAGGGACTGACGGCAGATGAAGGATAACCACTTTAAATCCTAATTATGAGTCATAATCATAAATACAGTGCATGTGTTCACAATAACAGTTTAAATAAATAAAAGAATGATTTAAACTCGCATGGAAACTCACGTTTTCATTTTGATATACACATTTACATTAATGTTACACTTTCACTAATGGCGATAAGCACTGAAATTACATTACGCAGTCATTACGGAGAAGTTAATCAAACGTGATATGAATTTACATAGTAGATGTGCTACTTTCTATCACTTTTCCTGTGACGCTGCTTTAATGACAGCGAGGAGCGCTAGGAGCATAATAATTCCTCTTTAAACTACACTGCAGATGTTATACAAAATATTTTAGCGAGAACGACGATCGATGCACATTTAACTTCAATCAACTCTATTCTAAAACCTGTATCTTAAGTATTTAATACAATTTTGTCTTTATGCATATTTTGATACATTTATTCTAAAACATAAGAATATTGGATGATTTTTAGCAATGTAATGTGTATGGCACAAATGTTAACCATGGTGTCAAGTGGATGGGAATATGCATGGAAATGATATGCAGATTAGGTTATGCATTGTAAAACTAGGCATCATAAGCTCCATATATGGTGATTTCGGGGAGGAGACAGGGTGGAGATGCACGTACGCACAATCTTCCACTGACTGGGATTTATAAAGGGATTTGTGCGCAGGATCTGGCTTTTGCGGGTACGTACACTTTTAGGATGAAATCTATGCAAAGTTTTATAAATGAGACCGCAGAGTTTCGGCGCAGCACCACCTATTGGTCTGGGGATACAAAAAATGGCTATTTTTGCTTGTAGCTTCAGATAGGTTTGTCCAAAACTCATAACTTTGATCTTGTTAGATTCGGGGCATCATGCCAAGTCGAATGATATCCAATTTTCCCATATCAGCCATTTTTGGCTGTCGGCCATTTTGAATTTTGTGCAAAAATGCTGTATTTTATGAACGCATTAGCATATCGTTACGAAACTCGGTATGGGTCATCAGCACAAGGCCCTGAAGGAGCCTGAGAAGTTTCAAACCAGCGCCGCCTAGTGTTTTTTTTCATATGCTTATAACTTTTGATCGGTTGACTTATTTTCACGGGAGTCATATCCTTAGCGAGTGTCATTGTTACCTCACTCTGACCATACCACATTAATTTGGTCACAGCACCACCTATTGGTCAAAAGTGATAAACCAGTAAATCTTCATAATTGACTGTATATATCATTTTTCAGCTCTTTTGCCTTTTGACCTATATGATCTTAATAGGTCTTTAATCTGGCTTGTTGTGCCACTGTTTGCTTGGCCCCTTAATTGCTGCTTGTTATTATTGTTGTTAATAACATGGATATATCTAAGAGAGGACAGTGACAAAAATAATCTGACAGACTGCTGAAATTACAGTAGACAATCTTTACATGGCGTAAACTTGGAAAAGATTCATCACTCATACAAGATTTACTTTTAATTCTACTCTGTAATAGCACAAAAAGATCAGTTCCAGGTGTAGAAAATAACAGAAATTTTAATACTACTATCTTAATCTTAATTTTTATGGCAATTTATACTGAAACATCTAAATACTTAGACTGAATACTCAATAACAATATGCCGCACAAAGTTCAAACAACTCTTTTCATTTATTTCTGCTGCTTCACATTCCAACTGCTTTGAAATACAAATATCATACTGTATTTTCCATTTACTCATGACTGTGAAAAGTAAACGCCTTTTTAAATCTAACTCACACTAAACTGACAGACGCTAACCAATGCAGACAATCAACAGATTACAGAACATCACTTCTCAGACATTCCACGACCCGACAAGTGCAGATTGAACATGTTCAGTCAGCAAAAACAAATGCCATTGGTAGGCATCTGCCTGTGCAGAGTAAATTAGCCTTTGAAGATGTGTTTAACGAGTAAACTCCCAAGTCTGTGCTTTTATGTGAACTAGACACACATGTGAACACCTTTCTCCAGACACTAAGGTTTTGATCTTTTGACTTTAACCAGTTCATTACATAATGCTCAGAGTCCGTCTAAAACAGTTAAGCATAATCATAGTATAATGAGGCAGGTCATCTAAATACAGTAAGAAGATTACATAACATGTTTTTATGACTATGAACTCAACTTTACTAATATATGTTACAGTCGCAAATATACTTCCATTTTGTCTCAAAACATGTTTAATAGAGTAGAGAGTGAGCTGTAAGGGCAGAAACTGTACCTGCAGTGAGTTCCACAAAAATGAAGAGTAAAAGCGCCGCTTCTGAGCACCTGAGATAAGACATGACATCTGTCACTCTCCGCACATCAATACATCCACTTTTACGGACAAAATCATCATGACTCTAATCTGCTGCATTTCCACAATGACTGCTAGCATTTCTCTACTCTGAATAAATCCCAGAGCGACTGAACACGCAGAGAGAGACTTGCTCCTCCTCCTGTGGCTCAATGTAAGAGGATTACAGAGAGAGAAAGACAGAGATGGTAGGGCGGTGGGTGCACCAGCTAACCTAAACCGCATGACTGGGAAAAATATCCAGTCAATAACCAATAACCTCAGTAAAGGAAGTATAGAATATTTTATTTATTTATTTATAAGAATAATTATGGGAATCATAGAGGTTGCAGGACCTTACTGCTCTGACGAGTTAAGCAATTTTTTAAGTAGTACTA
>RJVU01075378.1:2887571-2900806 GCA_003731715.1 Anabarilius grahami
TGTACACATCTACATCTTGTTAAAAAGTTTATACCCCCTGATTCTTAATGCATCGTGTTTCCTTCTGGACCATCAATGAATATTTGAACCTTTTTTCAACCATCACAAAACAAACAAACAGCCACGGAACATCCAGGTAATGCCACACAGTATTAAGAACCATAGTAAAATTTGTCTTGTGTAAACAACTTTTATTTAAAATATCTTATTCAGGAGAGTACTAAAAAAAAAAACTGGCATTTTGTATGATCCCACTTGTTTGCATGACTGTATATATCAGGGGTGGCGAATGTCGTCCATGAGAGCCACAGTCCTGCAGAGTTCAGCTCCAACCCTAATAAAACACACCTGAACAAGCTAATCAAGGTCTGAAGGGTTACTAGAAAGCCACAGGCTTTCTGAGTTTTTATCAGGGTTGGAGCTAAACTCTGCAGAACTGTGGCTCTATAGGACCAGAGATCACCACNATATATATATATATACACACACACACACACACACACACACACACACACAGTCAAACCAAAAATTATTCAGACATTTTTTATAAATTTTTACTAGTGGGTGTAGGACAGTATAGTTCATTTATGTAAGAGAGGATAGCAAAATAAAGTAAACTGTGACATATTATACCCAAAAATTCTTCATACAGTGGACTACCAGTAAAACTGATAAAAATTTGGAACCAAAAAATTATTCAGACACTTTGACCAGTGTTATCTGACATAATTAAGATAATTTTTTTCTGACACAGTTAAACACTGAGAACTTGTCATATTTTATTACCATTTTTTAAACTATAGTGAATAAACTGTATTAATGAATTAAATGTTCAAGGTGTCTGAATAAATTTTGGTTTGACTGTATATAATATATATATATATTAGGGCTGTCAAGTGATTAACAATTTTAATCTAATTATTTACACAATATGGTAAATTAAATTAATCACACATTAAAATTGGAACGAGAAATTACCCCCAGTTTTATTAAGGTTTTATTAATATGGAAACATGAAATACTTTTTTTTATTTTTATGAAATTATACTCTAAATAAGAAACTTAAACAGTAGGTGGCCTCAATTTATTCAGGAATGAAGTAAATAGCTCTCTTTATGAATAGGCCATTAAATCATTGGTTCATCTGAGTGATTTGCTCAAAACGTGGATTCATTCAGAAAAGAAACACTGCTGTTTGTTTCTCGGAGACACACAACAGTTCTGGGGTCTCATTTATAAAACTGTGCGTAGATTTCATCCTAAAAGTGTACGTACACGCAAGAGCTAAATTCTGCGTACGCGCCAAAAAAATCAGATTTATAAAACCATGCGCCAGAACCTGCGCACAAATCCTTTTATAAATCCCAGTCAATGGAAGATTGTGCGTACGTGCATCTCCACCCTGTCTCCTCCCCGAAATCACCATATATGGAGCTTACGACGCCTAGTTTTACTATGCATAACCTTATCTGCATATCATTTCCATACATATTCCCATCCACGTGACACCATGGTTAACACCGTCAAAAGTACATGACAATGGAAAATATTAGTAATGGACTATAAATGCCATTTGTGCCACACATTATATTGATAAAGATCATCCAATATCCTATTTATGTTTTAGAATAAATATATCAAAATATCCATAAAAACAAAATTGTATAAAATACTTAAGATAAAGGTTTTAGAATAGAGCTGATTCATTCATTTCCACTGGCCAAATAGTATTTTAACAGTTTTAAACAATTCGAATCAAATTTATGCAGTTTTGCTGATAAGGTGAACATATCTTTTAGGGAGTTTATATGCTATTTTTAGTGGAAACAGATAGGCCTACTTATTTATTGCAGTGTAATCGTCTGTCTCGGCGCGTCACTGACAAAGTATTTTAAAAAGAAATCATGCAAATCTTACCGTTTTCCTCATATTATATCCTTCAAATGGTAATTGTTTGAAGATCCTTCACACGACATCAACACCTCCTGCAGCTGCGGTTGTACAGTAAGCTATTATCATTAGATCTATTCAAACTGGACAACGGACCGTTCGACCACCGAATCCAGCAGTGTCTTCCATAATATTGAAGTTAAGTGTGCATCACTGATCATCGTTCTCGCTAAAATATTTTGTCATAACATCTGCAGTTTAGTTTAAAGAGGTTATTATATATATAGTTATTGTGCTCCCAGCGCTCCTCACTGGAAAAGTGATCGAAAGTAGCACATCTACTATCTCAGTTCATATCACTTTTGTTTAACTTCTGCGTAATGTAATTTCAGTGCTTATCGGCAATAGTGAAAGTGTAATATTAATGTAAATGTTTATCAAATGAAAACTTGTTTCCACGCGAGTTTAAATAATTATTTTATTTATTTAAACTGTTATTGTGAACATGAACTGTATTTATGATTATGACTCATAATGAGGATTTAAAGTGGTTTTCCTTCATCTGCCGTCAGTCCCTCTGCTCACCATCAGTGTCGCCAAACTGCTCCGTCTCCAAAATGTTCGTACGCATGGGTCAGAGTTTGCGTGGAGGTGCGCAAATTTTCCCATCAAGTTTGTTTTTATAAATCACAACTTGCGCGTCGGAACTGGCGTACGCACAAAACGGGGCTGGAAATGTGCGTACGCCAGTTCCGACGCGTAAGTTGTGATTTATAAAAACAAACTTGACGGGAAAATTTGAACGCTTTATAAATGAGGCCCCTGGTCTGGCTCATGCAGTGAGTTGTTGCCCTGTTTCATGTTCGTGGTAGGGGCGGGGCGAGTGAGTTAAATGCGTTCATTTTAACAAAATATTTTTTCCCATAACTAATTAAGTTAATGTGTTAAATTGACAGCCCTAATACATATATATTGTAATGACTGAGGCAAATCAGACACAATTATTGGTTAGTTAACCAATAGTTTTAAGCTCACTCTGGGGTCTGTCCCCATCCCCCCGGGAAGTCCTCAGTTACAAGTTTATTGCGCCGAGGAATGTGGCTGCCGCATGGAGAGCAGAAGAGACACACAAAAATCTGCATCTTCCCTGCATTTTCCACACAGAACACAGACGTTACTGCATTAATTTATAGACAGACTATTCTCTACATACATATTCCCAGGAAATGGTATCCATTATTACTGTTGTTGTATTGTACTCATTGTATTTACATGTTTTATGATTTTTAAATGTTATGACCTGCAAGGTAACTTCAATTATGCCATGTTTGGTGTCTATGCGTTCGTATCGGGATGAGTTGAATGCTTGTGTATGCGGTATGTCCATACCTGTGCAACACAGGAGTATTACAAGACTATTAGACTCTTTAATAGTTCTTATGTAAAGACTCAGCTTGTTAATCTACTTGGTCATAAAAGCCCTGACAAGGGGGTGTGTTGTCACCCGGAAATACAACATCTTCATTGGCCCCCATCATTCCTAAGAGGTTGGACTTTGACCAGAGGTTAAAACCCAGCGAACAGGGCCACTCCCTCTCTTCTTCCTTGCTTCTGGACCACCGAACAGGTCACCGTGCGGCCGGCCTCTCTAGGCCCGGCCGCAAGGCTGGTAGGCCCCCGGCCTACAACACCCAGCCATGTGCTCTTCACCCAACAGACTGGCAACCACTTCAGAGATAACCTCAAGATTTATCCTCAACCTGCAGATCCGACGCTCCTCAGCCTAAAGGCATCTTGCAAGTATCGTACATTTTAATGCTAAACAGCGATTTAGTATTGATTTGTAAGACTCACCTTTGCTATTGCTAAAAGAAACTGATGAGTCCTTTCCAGAGTGTCTTTGATTTTCCTATAGCTCTAGTAACAGTACCTCTTCCGGTTCAACTCTATCATTACTCATTCTGACCTACATATGTGTGTGACCCTTTATGTTATGTTATGTTATGTGTTTGCTAGTTTAGTTATGTGTTTGTGAGTTAGTTAATAAAGATTGTGCACAATACATGTTTGGTTCTGAATCCATCTGCTAATGAATTGCCTCTTAAGTGATATAGACCCGAACCTATGCTCTAAGTAGCACGGTGCGTTAAGAAGGTTATTTTTCCATAACCTGGAAATGAACATTTCTTAGAATTATTAAACAATCAACACTGTGTTCCCTGGACAACAGGTTAATTGATTGTAATATTAAGATTAATGTAGCTATATCCAGTAAATCTGATTAACCGATTTACATATTCATAATTAATCATAATTGATAAATCATATTGAGTTATGAATAATTATTAATATTTCCCCTTTTGAGTTAAATCGCTACATATTTGGTGGAGAATGCGGGCATCATTTTAAGCAATTGTTTGCGGATGGACCAGTAATCAATCATGTGTTTTGAAAATCTTTATTGACATCTTATACATGCACATACAAATTTCTGATAAAATCAGCAAAACTGGGGCTTGAATGCGCATTCCCTTGAACGGCAGAACGTTAGTCGATGTTATAATGCATATTTAAATTGTACGAAGAAGCTAACCTGAAATTATCAAAGAAATCATAATTTCAGTTGCTAAACGAGCGTAAGACTTTTCTGACGACGGAATTGCAGATTAGTAGTGCATACAAAGGGTATGAACTTGGGCGAAGAAACCCCCACTTTCAGCTTTAAATGCACAAGTCTTTCTGACGATCGAATCTCAGATTAGCAGCACGAACAAATAAACTACCCTGATCTTGGGCGAAGAAATCCCCACTTTCAGCGGTAAATGCATAAGCCTTTTTCTGATGACGGAATTCCAGATTAAGCAGCATAAATTTACCTGTGTGACGAAGAAATCTCACTACAGCGTTTGTAATGGTGTTCTGGGCGAGACTCCCCAGTCACCGATTAAGGCCTTTTTACTGTTCGTTCCGTCACTGTATTCATATTAATGCGCGGGACCGCACATATGAAACACACGCAACGAATCTGTGGTGTAAATTCTAGCTTAGCTAACTAGCAATCCACCACTGTCTGTGAAGTGATGTGCTGTTGTGATTTGTGAGTTATGCTTGACCACACTGGAGTTCTCAATGCGGACTTGCAGCACGGTTAGAATTCTGCTCCATTCTGATCGTGATGCAGGCTGGCATTAACCTCCTGGCAACGCATGACAACAGAGCGTGGAGAGCAGACACCTCTGAAAGTCTGATTGCAGCACACCCACATCACAGACTGTTGTGCGAACAACAAATCACGCGTAGCCGAATCTAGCTCTATAGAAACCCTACACGTATACCCTACAAGTTAAAACCCTTTACCTCGACTAAAAGCTGCTAGCACCCTGCTAGCACCTAGACACGTGCAAGCGTGAAGCATTCAAGCCGAAGACTTTATAGACTTTGGGATTCCTTTTAGGAGGGATTTTGATTTGAACTGCTGATGGGAACACAATGCGTTGTGAAGCTCCGAATCAAACGAATCAATTGCGTCACAAACGATTCACTGTTCGAACCGCTCAAAGCGCCCCTTTGCGGGTCAGAACAGTAAGCGTAGTGAATACTAGAGACGTACAAATACGAATAGCGAATACGAGACATCTTTAATAAACCACTCACAAATGGTTATTATTAAGTTGTAATCAATTAAAAGTGATCAATGAATCATCTAATATCCTTAAACATGAGGTTTCTGTCAAGACATGATATTTCAGTAAACTGTAGCGCTTGTTAATAAAAACTGAACTATATCAGACAAAAACATGACAATACGTCACTTCCCTTTATCAAATGCGTCATTTAGATGTGTTATACACATTTCATGTACAAATCATGTATAGACATGGGTTCATGGGACTTAGAGATGAACCATGGACATCTTGAAACACTTTGAAACTGCTAGGACGCATCACAAAGCCTCGTTTACTGAAATCACATGACTGTGGCAGTTTGACACACGCTCCGAATCACTGATGCAAGACAAACGATTCACTTGAGTCCCAAAGCTTCACAAGGCACGCCTCAAAGGCACCCATCTCTGGTTTAAACCATTTGTGTGTGTGTGTGTGTGTGGGGTCACTCACGTTGTCAAGTCTGAGTATCTCTATTCAGTCAAGTTGAATTTAAATTAAATTTTAAATTTAATTAAATCAATTTGTTAAGTTTCCTATCTCTACTTCATGCTAATACTTTGTTCACCTGACTATCCCTATGCAGCCAAGTTGAATTTGGTTAAATTTGAAAATTTGATTAAATCAATTTTGTCTGTTTACCTTTCCTTTTAGATTTCTAAATCTATTAGGAAATTCTAATTTTATTTTATTCAACTTCATTCCTCCTCTACGTGTCATTTTATTTCCTTCACTTTCTTTTGTTTCAGTCTGAATATCTCTATTCAGCCAAGTTGGTTTTAATTAAACTTAGCATTTAATTAAATCAACTTGGGTATTCACCTTCTCTTTAGGGTCCCTAGAGCTAAAAGGACCTTCTGTTTTTACCCTTTTTGTTTTATTCTACCATCACCCTCTTCCCTTTTTTTTTTTTTAGGATTACAGTAGTTCTAGAAACTGTTGTTTCCTTAATGAGGCATAATGAGTTATAGGTTATTACTATGCTAACACCTATCTTTCAGCTCCCCCTCCTCACTCCTTAGTGCTTAGTACATAAAGTACGGCCACCGTCCAGTGCACTTTTGGCTCCGGAAAGGACTAGAAACTCTTCCCGTTGTTTCTTCTCCTTTCGACCTCAAGGCATCTGGTGTTTCTCTGTTAGTCTAGAGATTAGGTCATCACTTGAACCAGTGACACCTGCTTAACCATATCTCCTAGCAAAACTAAATAGGTAAAAAAAAAAAAAACCTCTTTCCTTCCTTTCCCTTTTCTTATTTCATCTTTATTTCCTCTCTCTACCAGTTTGTTCTATTCATTTACCTTATGGTGACAATCTCTGGAAAGGAACCATCTGTATTCTGAGTAATAGTTTAATGACGTGTACCAGCCCCGTCATCAATCAACACAGCTTACAGCTGTCACCCAAGATAGTTAAACCCCTTAGTCTCATACTGGTTTCCCCCACTTCAGCTATGCACTCCCTATATGGCCCACATAACTGTACGAACTTGCATTTGCCTGTGCCATCTCTTTCTCTCATGTCCCCATAAGTGTGCCAGTCTACCCAGGGCATCCAGCCCTGCCATTCAGGACCCCCTTGAGACCCAGCGGAACAATGTGATGGTTGCCCTTCAGCTAAAGCAGTCAACAACCTGCAACAGCAGAGCAAGGGACAGCGAGATCGGCAGCACCAGCAGACACGTGACACCTGACCTGAGTCAAAAGGAGCTCCAATTTCTCCTCAGCCCATGCTCATACGGGCTTCCAACAGGAGGTAATTGAACGAACGCTGCAAATCACTGAGTTCCACAGAGAAACAACCCACTCAGCATGAGAAGGCACAGGACAGAGGCAAGGACCATGACAGAGTAGAGCAACTGAGGGAGGTCACCACTCTTCAGGAAGCTCGGACAGTCATTGAACTTTACCATTTAAAGAACGTAAGGAACTGTTTGAATTTAAAGAGACACTAAAGCTAAGGCCCTTGAAGGCCATCCGCATGCAGAACTGAAAGTCAAACACTGACTCCACAATTCAGCAGCGTGAGAGACAAACACATTGTGGTCCGAAAAGAACTGAAACAGTGCGAACAACTACAAATGGACCACACAAGGAACCTGCAACCTGATGGACTTCACAGCAGCAGCAAAAGCTCCCCCAACCCCGCACAAAGGGGGGGAGGGGCCAGAGCCTGCAGCTTAGGAGACCACAGCACCAATGTCAACATAACAGACATTCCCTTTGCCCCAAAGTCCCTGACTGGTGTGATCCACCAAGACAGGCTCTCTGTTCTTGATCTAACCAGAATCACCACGATTTCTGACTTAACAGCCAGTCAACCTCCAATCAGACTATTAGCAACTGAAACCAGTCAGCATAAAGGACTCCTCAGACTCATTAGTCTGAATGCAGATTGAGTGCTGCCCTCGACACCAGGCAAGGCAGATCTGAAAGTCCCAAGGTTACTGCCACAGACTCAGACAAACCTGGAATGAATGGAGGACACCCACAGGACCTTTGCCTCCTACACCAGTTTGTCACCTCTTTGGACAGCACAACCTGCCCTCACACAATGCCACTCATGTGAACTGACACACAAGGCCCCTCAGCAGGGGTTCTTAAGACCCCAGTGACTTTGAAATGCAAACGCAGTGCTTGACCCATAGCTTCTACAAAGGTTCCTAGGCAGCATAGGGCATAAAGCTTTTAAAGTAGATGAAAATATGTGTTTGCAGAAATGCAGGAGTCTGCATTAGGAGTGGAAGGAAACCTTGTGTGAATGTGTAAATCTTAAATGCTCATGACCATCCACGACGAGCTATTTTGAAATATGACACTAGATTGAGCTGGTTAAGCTAGCATGGCCTAACGCCACTCGCTTAAACCATCGTCCAACTAAAAGTGTGTTTAATAATTGATAATTCCGACATGACGTTTGACAACGTTTGATTCGCATGTAGATCGATGGTGCTGGCTTGTTAGGTGCAGATAAAACTATAGCTTGAATTGACACCTCTGCTGTAACAGAGAGAGGCTTGCCACATTTGAATAGGTCAAATGGTATCAGTGTAAAGTTAATCTGATTTTAGCGAAGAAAACCTAATTTCAGTATTAGAGCGTAAGCCTGTTCTGACGAAGAAATCTCAGATCAGCAGCATGTAAACTGTACCAGTAATTATTCTACTTTGGTTGAAGAAATACCAATTGCAGAATTGCTAAACCTGTTTCTGATGAAAAATCTCAGTACAGTGTAATATGAATGTAGATTTAGATGTCGGCATCCTTTCTACAGAGCAAAGGCCTTAGAAATTATAGTCAGAGAGACTCATTCATCTAAACTTTAGCTGCATCTGCAAGCATAACCACCGGGTGATCAATACTATGTTTCATTGGCCAATAGACACATCAGTACCTATTCACAAGACGAGATTTCTGCGCGCCTAGACCAGTTTGATTTGCATCAAATCTGGGTAACTACTCTTTAAATTAGTCAAAAGATGTTTCAAGTAGAGAGAAGAATTTTACATGAGTAAAATTTGCAAATTTGCAAACCATACTTGCATCTTACTGAATTTGAGTTTGAATTATTGGAGTATAAACGCTCCACTTTAACTCGATGCGTAACTCGTTTCAAATGTGCAGACATTCTTCATAAACTGTTGAATTGCTCTGATATGCATGGGTTCCCATGACAACGACTTGTCACAGGAAGTGCTAACTCATCACCTTGTGACACCATATTGTAAACAAACCAGGCTAGGTGGCTAAGCTAACTAATAGCTTGGACAGTTAGTGGTTAGCATCATTTACGTGAAGCCTTTAACTATAGCTTGTATGTATGCAGTGTGAACTGATCTAAACCAATTTCCTTTAACCACATTCCTGGTTTTCTGATTTTTATTTTTCCTCACCTTTAATTCTTCTCAGCTAATTTCACCTGCACTTAGGTGCATTTCTCCCTGAACGCTGTTCAACTGAATCTGCAGTTACTAGGGTAATTAAATCTAAATTTAATTACATGTAAACTGTTCAGCTAAAGAAGAATTCTAGGATTTATTGAGATTTTTCAATAGCACGTTGACTAAACTTCAGGGCGGGACACACACATGGTGTGGTCCTGAACATGCGGCAGTTGTGACCAACTATAGAGTGATTTTCCAAAGCTAATCTGTTTGTTAATCACTAGTGCTATTGACTATTCCCAATACCAGGTCATTCTGCTGTTTTATTCACTTCTTTAAACCTTTTATTGATTTTAATCATAATAGCAGTCAGCTATTCGTTTTTACTAGTATTATTTCTTCATCTACGTGATTTATTTACATCTTCCCTTTTTAGTCTTGTGTGGTTTAATCTCCCAATATAACCACAAGCAACTAGACATACTCTCCTTCTTGATTTTGTTTATTTACAACAGTTGTTTAAATTTTATGAGCCAGTTACAAAGTAATCTGAACGATTGCTATGGCATAATTTTGAGCACCACTAATGAGCACAATCTAATAGGAAAGCTCTCCTCTTCCTCTCCCTTTCTCTTTTCCATTTGTTCAGAGGTCAAGCCTGTTGTGAGCCATCAGTAAGAAATACTAAGAAATAATTTGACCACAAGAACCATCTTAAGTCATTTATTAAACCTAGCTGTATTTCAAACACCTGGCTGCTCACTGTGCCTTTAGCCCTAAATTCTGTTTGATCTTGCAGTAGTCTCTTGCCGTTACTCTCACCACAAGCATGCCTAAATGTTGCAGATGCTCAGCCTAACTGCCCAGATGGCAGACCGAAAGGACTGGCTAGGTGTGGTGAGGAACACCCTCCTAACCAGGGCTGCTGATCACTTACAGCCCCAGAGCCAAAAGCAACTGGACAAAGATGGAAGAGAAGTAAAGGCAGATGACTCAAACCAGAGGTATGAACACGATGATCTGACTGAAGTCAACTTCTTCCTGGCCCACAACCTCACTGGTTTGAAACAGGAGGGGAACACCCTCCAACTCCAGATCACAGAGACTCAGAAGGAGCTGATGCATGCTAAAAGCCACATAGACCAGCTAGAGATGGAGGCTCAGGACAGACACAGGACCCTGACAGAATAGAGGCACAGAAGAAAATCCACAAAACCTCAAAGGCTCTGACAACTGCTCAGCAACGAGAGCAGCTGGAAAAGGCAGCCAGAGAGGATTTGGTAAAAGAACTCTTTCACAAATAGTCACTGTTAAAAATAGCTAATTCTGAACTCTAGGACAAAGATGACAGGATCAGAACCTGTGAACGTCCTCTGGATGTGTCCAGATCTGGGACTGAAGCTCTGACCCAGCAGCTGGACAACACCAAAGATGAACTTGACATGGCCCAAAGAGAACTGAGACTCTCTTGCCTGCAGCAGAAGAACCTCCCCCAGCCAAGCACAGAGGTACAGAGGGGGGAGCCAAAGCCTTCTGCTTGACACCTTATCAGCCAATTTCCTGAAATCCTCTAAAGCTTCAGAAGGAGAAGGATTAATTCAGACAGACCCAGGCACCAGACCTACCACAGGGAGAAGCCATGGATGGAAACATCCTCTTCCTGCAGACACCGCATGATCTCCAACAGCAGGTAGCACAAGGGCGACTGGACATGCCTGCATCGAACCTGTAGGAGCTTCTAACGCTAGTAAGGAGCCCCTTGAACAGTACTTACTTGAGAAGTACTCAGAAGCACAAGCTTCTGACCACTCACACAAGACCACTCAGACCTGCTCAAGTCGGCGCTGCCACAAGAGCAGAGGGACACAGCAAACTTCAGACTCCTTCGGACTGAGAGCAGAGGTAACAAACGCTTCTGTCATCAACCCTAGGTCAGTCTGAAACACTCTTCACACTACAACTCCCATAACCTCTTCCTGCAACCACCTGCTTCACGGGTGTCCGAATGACAGATGACACTGTCATGGCACCTGCTACCTCGACACCTGCTGAGCAAGCTCAAAGAGCTGAACCTTGCCACCAGCAAACATCTTGCCCCCACTAACTGACTTTAGAGTGAACAGGTGAAACACTGTCAAGGCACTGGATGCCTCGATTCCTGCAGCACCAGCTCAGAGACCTGAGCTTGCAGACTGCCTGCATCAACCGTCATGAAACGACCAACACTCCAGGAGACACACACAACCAGGGCCCATCACAGCCTTCCAGCCTTGTGTGCCAGTGATGTGTCTGATCTTCCTGCACCTTCAACGTCGCTCGCTGTTGCCATAAGAGAGACAACAACGAGCGAAAGGGGGGAATTATGTAATGACTGAGGCAAATCAGACACAATTATTGGTTAGTTAACCAATAGTTTTAAGCTCACTCTGGGGTCTGTCCCCATCCCCCCGGGAAGTCCTCAGTTACAAGTTTATTGCGCCGAGGAATGTGGCTGCCGCATGGAGAG
Source organism: Anabarilius grahami (assembly GCA_003731715.1). NCBI lineage: Eukaryota > Metazoa > Chordata > Actinopteri > Cypriniformes > Xenocyprididae > Anabarilius > Anabarilius grahami. Next base: position 2,899,514 of record RJVU01075378.1, read on the forward strand.
CAGAAGAGACACACAAAAATCTGCATCTTCCCTGCATTTTCCACACAGAACACAGACGTTACTGCATTAATTTATAGACAGACTATTCTCTACATACATATTCCCAGGAAATGGTATCCATTATTACTGTTGTTGTATTGTACTCATTGTATTTACATGTTTTATGATTTTTAAATGTTATGACCTGCAAGGTAACTTCAATTATGCCATGTTTGGTGTCTATGCGTTCGTATCGGGATGAGTTGAATGCTTGTGTATGCGGTATGTCCATACCTGTGCAACACAGGAGTATTACAAGACTATTAGACTCTTTAATAGTTCTTATGTAAAGACTCAGCTTGTTAATCTACTTGGTCATAAAAGCCCTGACAAGGGGGTGTGTTGTCACCCGGAAATACAACATCTTCATTGGCCCCCATCATTCCTAAGAGGTTGGACTTTGACCAGAGGTTAAAACCCAGCGAACAGGGCCACTCCCTCTCTTCTTCCTTGCTTCTGGACCACCGAACAGGTCACCGTGCGGCCGGCCTCTCTAGGCCCGGCCGCAAGGCTGGTAGGCCCCCGGCCTACAACACCCAGCCATGTGCTCTTCACCCAACAGACTGGCAACCACTTCAGAGATAACCTCAAGATTTATCCTCAACCTGCAGATCCGACGCTCCTCAGCCTAAAGGCATCTTGCAAGTATCGTACATTTTAATGCTAAACAGCGATTTAGTATTGATTTGTAAGACTCACCTTTGCTATTGCTAAAAGAAACTGATGAGTCCTTTCCAGAGTGTCTTTGATTTTACTATAGCTCTATGTAACAGTACCTCTTCCGGTTCAACTCTATCATTACTCATTCTGACCTACATATGTGTGTGACCCTTTTGTGTATGTTATGTTATGTTATGTGTTTGCTAGTTTAGTTATGTGTTTGTGAGTTAGTTAATAAAGATTGTGCACAATACATGTTTGGTTCTGACTCCGTCTGCTAATGAATTGCCTCTTAAGTGATATAGACCCGAACCTATGCTCTAAGTAGCACGGTGCGTTAAGAAGGTTATTTTTCCATAACCTGGAAATGAACATTTCTTAGAATTATTAAACAATCAACACTGTGTTCCCTGGACAACAGGTTAATTGATTGTAATATTAAGATTAATGTAGCTATATCCAGTAAATCTGATTAACCGATTTACATATTCATAATTAATCACAATTGATAAATCATATTGAGTTATGAATAATTATTAATATTTCCCCTTTTGAGTTAAATCGCTACAAAAATTCTTTATTTAATTTATTTAT
>RJVU01075378.1:2909617-2948362 GCA_003731715.1 Anabarilius grahami
TCTTCTGCTCACCAAGCCTGCATTTATTTGATTAAAAATACAAACAAAAACAGTAATATTGTGAAATATTATTCCAATTTAAAACAGCTGTTTTATATCAATATACAGTAAAGTGTAATTTATTCCTGTGATCAAAGCAGAATTTTCAGCATCATTACTTCAGTCTTCATTGTCACATGATCCTTTCAGAAATCAATCTAATATGATGATTTGATGCTCAAGAAACTTTCATTATTATTATCAATGTTGAAAACAGTGTACAATTTTTTTTTCAAAATTCTTCGATGAATAGAAAGTTCAAAAGAACAGCATTTATTTAAAATATAATATTTTCTATTATAATTGTCTTTACTGTAACTTTTGATCAGTTTAACTCATCCTTGATGAATAAAAGTATTGATTAATTTTATATCTATCCCCCAAAAATAAAATTAAAATTCTTACTGACCCAAACTTTTGAACGGTAGTGTTTAATGTTACAAAAGATTTAGATTTCAGACAAATGCTGTTCTTTTGAACTTTCTATTCATCATAGCATCATGAAATAAAAATGTAAATAACTGTTTTCAACATTGATAATAATCATAAATGTTTCTTGAGCATCAAATCATCATATTAGATTGATTTCTGAAGGATCATGTGACACTGAAGACTGAAGTAATGATGCTGAAAATTCAGCTTTGATCACAGGAATAAATTACACTTTACTGTATATTGACATAGAACACAGCTGTTTTGGAATAATATTTCACAATATTACTGTTTTTGTTTGTATTTTTAATCTAATAAATGCAGGCTTGGTGAGCAGAAGATACTTCTTTTAAAACATTAAAAAAATCTTACTGACCCCAATCTTTTGAACGGTAATAATATATATATATACACACAGTGGGTACGGAAAGTATTCAGACCCCCATACATTTTTCACTCTTTGTTATATTGCAGCCATTTGCTAAAATCATTTAAGTTCATTTTTTTCCTCATTAATGTACACACAGCACCCCATATTGACAGAAAAACACAGAATTGTTGACATTTTTGCAGATTTATTAAAAAAGAAAAACTGAAATATCACATGGTCCTAAGTATTCAGACCCTTTGCTGTGACACTCATATATTTAACTCAGGTGCTGTCCATTTCTTCTGATCATCCTTGAGATGGTTCTACACCTTCATTTGAGTCCAGCTGTGTTTGATTATACTGATTGGACTTGATTAGGAAAGCCACACACCTGTCTATATAAGACCTTACAGCTCACAGTGCATGTCAGAGCAAATGAGAATCATGAGGTCAAAGGAACTGCCTGAAGAGCTCAGAGACAGAATTGTGGCAAGGCACAGATCTGGCCAAGGTTACAAAAAAATTTCTGCTGCACTTAAGGTTCCTAAGAGCACAGTGGCCTCCATAATCCTTAAATGGAAGACGTTTGGGACGACCAGAACCCTTCCTAGAGCTGGCCGTCCGGCCAAACTGAGCTATCGGGGGAGAAGAGCCTTGGTGAGAGAGGTAAAGAAGAACCCAAAGATCACTGTGGCTGAGCTCCAGAGATGCAGTCGGGAGATGGGAGAAAGTTGTAGAAAGTCAACCATCACTGCAGCCCTCCACCAGTCGGGGCTTTATGGCAGAGTGGCCCGACGGAAGCCTCTCCTCAGTGCAAGACACACGAAAGCCCCCATGGAGTTTGCTAAAAAAAAAACACCTGAAGGACTCCAAGATGGTGAGAAATAAGATTCTCTGGTCTGATGACACCAAGATAGAACTTTTTGGCCTTAATTCTAAGCGGTATGTGTGGAGAAAACCAGGCACTGCTCATCACCTATCCAATACAGTCCCAACAGTGAAGCATGGTGGTGGCAGCATCATGCTGTGGGGGTGTTTTTCGACAGGACGACTGGTTGCAATCGAAGGAAAGATGAATGTGGCCAAGTACAGGGATATCCTTCTCCAGAGTGCTCAGGACCTCAGACTGGGCCAAAGTTTTACCTTCCAACAAGACAATGACCCTAAGCACACAGCTAAAATAACGAAGGAGTGGCTTCACAACAACTCCGTGACTGTTCTTGAATGGCCCAGCCAAAGCCCTGACTTAAACCCAATTGAGCATCTCTGGAGAGACCTAAAAATGGCTGTCCACCAACGTTTACCAACCAACCTGACAGAACTGGAGAGGATCTGCAAGGAGGAATGGCAGAGGATCCCCAAATCCAGGTGTGAAAAACTTGTTGCATCTTTCCCAAAAAGACTCATGGCTGTATTAGATCAAAAGGGTGCTTCTACTAAATACTGAGCAAAGGGTCTGAATACTTAGGACCATGTGATATTTCAGTTTTTCTTTTTTAATAAATCTGCAAAAATGTCAACAATTTTGTGTTTTTCTGTCAATTTGGGGTGCTGTGTGTACATTAATGAGGGAAAAAAATGAACTTAAATGATTTTAGCAAATGGCTGCAATATAACAAAGAGTGAAAAATTTAAGGGGGTCTGAATACTTTCCATACCCACTGTATACACACAGACACACACAACTACAGTTCAAAAGTTTGGGGTCAGAATGATCAGAATGTTTTTGAAAGATGTCTCTTATGCTCATCAAAATTGCATTTATTTGATATTTGAAAAATACAGTAAAAACAGTGATATTGTGAACTATTATTACAATTCAAAATAACTGCTTTCTATGTGAATGTATTTTAGAAAGTAACTTATTCCTGTGATCAAAGCTGAATTTCCAGCAGCCATTACTCCAGTTTTCAGTGTCACAGTTTTCAGAAATCATTCTAATCTGCAGCCAATGAGCTTGCAGGTTGACATTTAAATAGTTTGGTTCAAAGTTTGCTGACTGCAGCATCTTTAGAGAAGTGAATGGTCTTTCATTATTCCATAAATGTATATAAATGGTTAGTTCACCAAAAAAAAAAAAAATCTACTCACCCGTGTGTTGTTCCAAACCCGTAAGACCTTTATTCATCTTCAGAACACAAATTTGAGTTTTTTTTTATCCCCCATAGAAAGCAACATAATTACCACATTCAAGATCAAGAAAAGTATTAAAAACATCATTAAAATAGTCAACGTGACTAAAGTGGTTCAACCTTAATGTTATGAAGCGACGAGAATACTTTTTGTGCGCACACACAAAACAAAAATAATGACTTTAATAAACAATTTCTTCTCTACCCTGTCAGTCTCCGATGCTGTTCACATTGTAAACACAGTGCAGCACTTGATGCATGAGCAGTAAATAGTAAGGAGAGGGTCAACAACGCTGCTCATTTTCCATGTTTTCATATCAGGCTTGTGTGGAACCAGCCTTATTATGTTAGCAAATCAAATTGTACCTGTATTTGCGCGGACTCCACCCATATATACAGTATCTCACAGAAGTGAGTACACTCCTCACATTTTTGTAAATATTTTATTATATCTTTTCATGTGACAACACTGAAGAAATTACACTTTGCAACAATGTAAAGTAGTGAGTGTACAGCTTGTACAACAGTGTAAATTTGCTGTCCCCTCAAAATAACTTAACACACAGCCATTAATTTCTAAACCGCTGGCCACAAAAGTGAGTACACCCCTAAGTGAAAATGTCCAAATTGGGCCCAAAGTGTCAATATTTTGTGTGGCCACCATTATTTTCCAGTACTGCCTGGAAAATAGGTGAGAGTGAGTGGCAAAATAGAGTGCCACTCACTCTTGGGCATGGAGTTCACCAGAGCTTCACAGGTTGCCACTGGAGTCCTCTTCCACTCCTTCATGACGACATCACGGAGCTGGTGGATGTTAGAGACCTTGCGCTCCTTCACCTTCCATTTGAGGATGCCCCACAGATGCTCAATAGGGTTTAGGTCTGGAGACATGCTTGGCTAGTCCATCACCTTTACCCTCAGCTTCTTTAGCAAGGCAGTGGTCGTCTTGGAGGTGTGTTTGGGGTCGTTATGTTGGAATACTGCCCTGCGGCCCAGTCTCCGAAGGGAGGGGATCATGCTCTGCTCATTCATGGTTCCCCCAATGAACTGTAGCTCCCCAGTGCCGGCAGCACTCATGCAGCCCCAGACCATGCTTGAATGTAGGCAAGACACACTTGTCTTTGTACTCCTCACCTGGTTGCTCACCTGCTAAGTCAGGGCCACTCAAGGACATTAACCTTCCTATCCTTAAGCCATTGCATTGTTCTTTAGGCGGTGTGTTTAGGATCATTGTCATGTTGGAAGGTGAATGACCTGCCTATCTTCAGCTGTCTAGCAGAGGGATGCAGGTTTTCCTCAAGAATTTGGATGTACATGGCAGCATTCATTTTCTCTTCAATCCTGACCAATCGCCCATGCAGTCCCCGCTAAAGAGAAACACCCCCACAACATAGTGCTGCCACTCACAGTAGGTGTTTGCTTTTTGCCAAACATAGCGCTGAAAGAAAGAAGCCTTTCTTGAAAAAGTGCCGCACTCAGTCTTGTTTGTGCTATGCAAAAACAAACCTGGAAGACTCTGATGTCAGACCAAAATTTACCTTTTTTGACTAAACTCCAAGAGCTATGTTTGGCGAAAAAGCAAACACAGCACACTACCCAAAACACACCAACTGTGAAGCATGGTCATGGCAGCATTATTTTTTCTCTTCAGCGGGGACTGGGCGATAGTTCAGGATTAAAGGGAAAATGGATGTTGCCAAGTACATCCAAATTCTTGAGGAAAACCTGATAGAAAACCGGTACAAAATCTGTGCATGAAGATCCATTGCCGCTCACCACAGAATTTGACTGAACTTTAGCTATTCTGCAAGGAAGAATGGGCAAATATTCCCCAATCGTTGTTCCCTCTCATGACATGGTGTCAGAAGTGTACTTTGTACCCACAACCAAGTTTGCCTTGTTTTAAGTGATATAAATGTCCAAGTTCAAGCACCAACGGCTTTCAACTTAGCACAGCCTGTGACCTGGCCTGTATGGATCCAGTGGTTCACCCGGTTTTGCATTGTGTTGAAGTACAAGTCAATTCCCTGCTTTACACAATGGGTAATGATGCCGAAGCGATATTAAGATCGTTCACGTTTGCCAAAGCTTTGCATGCAAATAATTACGAGTTGTTAGCAAATTTAATTAACATTGAATTGGCCTCTATGAATTGGCTGAATACTGTGAGTTCAGTGCGAGCAAAGGGGAACAAATACGGGACAGAGTCATCATAGGGATTGCATATTGTGACGTTTCCCAAATGTTACAAACAGAACCTGAACTAATAAAGTGGTACAGATCGCGCAGCAGTCTGTGCTCATTAACACCCTCGGGTCGGCGGTCATGCCGGCGATACCACCTCGGTTTTTTTCTTACCAGTGTGAAAGAGACTCAAAATACTCTGTCAATGTTGCACATACAATTAAGAGTTATACACCATTTTAATCTGTGGAATATCTTCTTTTATTTGTGTACACTCAGAGTAAAAACAAAATGTTGTGCTTTTTGCAAAATAAAGAAAACTAACATGATGCGTGATCTGTCGTCTCCCTCTGAACGAAGTCCGATCTGATAGTTCTCAGAAAATGAAGTGTAACTTAGTGAATACTAATCACAAAAAAAATAAGACTTATGTCTAAAGAAACGTTGAAATGTCAGGTTTTAAATCATGTAAGTCATATCGAAAACAAAAATTCTGTGTTTATGTAATCTGTATGAAAAGAGACATGTCAGACAGCCGTGATTCAGCTCATTATCCGCTAATGCGGCCACGCCCACGGAGGGAGTGCTATTCAGACGCAAATTCTGAGGCAATACATGTATACATCGTCTCAATCGTGTATTTATTGTCTTGAAAAGTGTTTATCTGTATTTTAAAGCCATGGTTAGAGACCTCTGGAAGACATGCCATTAGATCCTGGAATGTCACATGACCTGTTCTTCTTTAGAGTAATTTGTGGACTAAAGGTGCACAGTGAATTGAAAACACAGTATCCAGCGCTCATAATGATGACAATAAATATTAAATAAATATTACTCCTCTGTATAGAAAATTGACGTAAACATAAGGGAATCCATCAATATTTCTCCAAATGTGCATGCTTTTAAGCTAAAAGCCTATATGAAATGCCATAGAGGTAACATAATTGTTCAGGCACTTTGCATCACAGAAATACATTATATTTTAAAGTATATAATAGAATACCATTATTTTTAATTGTAATAATATTTCACAGTATTGCTGTTTTTTCTGTATGTTTGACATACAGCATATTGAGCTTGAGACATGATCACAGAGGGTTTTTTCACAGCCTACCTGACTGAAAGGCCTCATTATTATGCAAGTCATTACAGCTCATTATGCAATTTTTTTGTCTTCTCAGGTGTAAATGACCCATTATTCATGATGATTCACGCCTCCACGCATACTGTTTTTCTTGACAAAAAGTGTCTTACAAAAACTAAATCAATATATTGTTATATATGAACGAGTAGGCAGGATCATTTTTACATCATTTTGAAGCAAAAACTCTAGTCTACAACCTTCAATACCCAGAAATCTTGTGAACACAGATTTAATATATATTTTTTGGCTTTATTTCAGTGACTTAAGTTTTTTGTTTTTTCAATAACCAAGCATAAACGTTATTCCTTCAAAAACACAAACATGTACATACATGTTCCTCACATATTATTGTAGCCTAGTTTGTGCTGAATACAGTGTAATGACACTTTTGTCATTAATATGTTTATGAACAACTGAAAAAAGCACAAATGTCAGGGCATGTCAAAACTCCTCCAGGGCCCTGAAAATCCTCAGACCCCAAAACCCAAAACCTGAGCGGGGGACTGGGGTGGGTGCAGTACAGCACGGACACCGGAAAGGCACAAAGTGCTTTACGGGACCACCAAATAAGTAAAGGGTGGTGAGAGGAAACAAGCCATAGACTGCACATGCTGTAATCACACAGAATGTTTGCCCCACACAAAATAAGTGATGTAGAAGATGTAATAAGTTGAACATTTTGCCATTGCATGTAAAACGAAAAAATGTCAAAGAGCAAGTAGTGTGTGATACTGAGACTAGTGATGCATTTTTCCTCGATTTGTGTTTACCTCAAATGTTTGAATCAGGCTGTAAAACGTGAGTCCTCAGGGTTCTGGCAAATCCCTTTGGACCCAAGCCGTGTGAAGTTGACCACATTCATAACTCCAGTAGGACGGTTCCGTTTTAATAGACTACCGTTACATCAGCACCCAAAATTTCAAAGAGAAATGAGTAGACTTCTAATTGGACACAAAGGCACTGTAGTTGTTATGGATGACATACTTGTTTATGGCAAAGACCAAAACGAGAATGACGAGAATCTTGAGGCTGTTCTGAGAACTATCAGAGAGTCAGGTCTGAAACTGAACTGTGATGAATGTCACTTTAACAAATCTGAGCTGCAGTATTTCTAACAGGTGAGATTCTAAGTAATTTCTTGCTCCACACAGATCATAAATCATTGAAATCAGTTAAGAAATATAAATATTATGCTTTTTGTCCAGTAAAACCACAGCTCCCCCCGTTAAAACATCACACCTGAGTTCAGTTTCTCTAGCTACACCCAGGCCTGACTACTGCCACACCTGTTCGCAATCAAGAAATCACTTAAATAGGACCTGCTTGACAAAGTGTAGTAGACCAAAAGATCCTCAAAAGCTACACATGTTGAGATCCAAAGAAATTCAGGAACAAATGATAAAGAAAGTAATTGAGATCTATCAGTCTGGAAAAGGTTATAAAGCCATTTCTAAAGCTTTGGGACTCCAGCGAACCAGTGAGAGCCATTATCCACAAATGACAAAAACATGGAACAGTGGTGAACCTTCCCAGGAGTGGCCGGCCGACCAAAATTACCCCAAGAGCGCAGCGACGACTCATCCAAGAGGTCATAAAAGACCCCACAACAACATCCAAAGAACTGCAGGCCTCACTTGCCTCAGTTAAGGTCAGTGTTCATGACTCCAACAATAAGAAAGAGACTGGGCAAAAATGGCCTGCATGGCAGAGTTCCAAGACGAAAACCGCTGCTGAGCAAAAAGAACATAAAGGCTCGTCTCAGTTTTGCCAGAAAACATCTTGATGATCCCCAAGACTTTTGGGAAAATACTCTGTGGACTGACAAGATAAAAGTTGAACTTCTTGGAAGGTGTGTGTCCCATTACGTCTGGCATAAAAGTAACAGCATTTCAGAAAAAGAACATCATACCAACAGTAAAATATGGTGGTGGTAGTGTGATGGTCTGGGGCTGTATTGCTGCTTCAGGACCTGGAAGACTTGCTGTGATAAATGGAACCATGAATTCTGCTGCCTGTGACCTCAAGCTGAAGCAAACTTGGGTTCTGCAGCAGGACAATGATCCAAAACACACCAGCAAGTCCACCTCTGAATGGCTGAAGAAAAACAAAATGAAGACTTTGGAGTGGCCTAGTCAAAGTCCTGACCTCAATCCTATTGAAATGCTGTGGCTTGACCTTAAAAAGGTGGTTCATGCTCGAAAAACCTCCAATGTGGCTGAATTACAACAATTCTGCAAAGATGAGTGGGCCAAAATTCCTCCACAGCGCTGTAACAGACTCATTGCAAGTTATAGCAAACGCTTGATTGCAGTTGTTGCTGCTAAGGGTGGCCCAACCAGTTATTAGGTTTAGAGGGCAAGCACTTTTTCACACAGGGCCATGTGGGTTTGGATTTTGTTTTCCCTTCATAATAAAAACCTTCATTTAAAAACTGCATTTTGTGTTTACTTGTGTTATCTTTGATTAATATTTAAATTTGTTTGATGATCTGAAACATTAAAGTGTAACAAACATGCAAAAAAATTTAAAAAAAATCAGGAAGGGGGCAAACACTTATTCACACCACTGTATTTATTGTCTATGGTTTGTGTAAGCGCTCTGTGAAGGGCGTCAATGGTTTCTATTTGCAGCATGTTTTTGAGCTTTGTTGCCAATTACAATCTGTTGAGCAGGTGAACACAATGGCCTATCAGAAATTACAGAATTTTCTCAACAGCACTCAAAGCTTTTGTTCTGCACACTCGCGAATCCTTTCATTATAACCAACAAAGTATAAATATGATGTCAGTAAGAGATTCATTGCACAGCTTCATTGATTAGAATAACAGGAGTTTTTGAAAAAGTGCATCTTTGAGTACCTCACATTATAATTGACAGCTTCAGTGATTACAATGGCAGCAATCTTTGCTCGCTTTCCGTATATAATATATATTTTCCATGCTGCTAACTACACATCACAAAGTTTCTGGATTGACAGCCGTATTTCAATGCGCGACGGAATCTGATTGAATGTGTTAACCATAGCAATGGATGGAAAAAACAATGCTGTATGTTCAAATGATCTGTGTATTAAGTCGAGTGTAAATGCAAAATAATAGACCTCTACTTTTTCTGTGTAATGAGTTGTAATTTGTTACTCTTTTTATTGAATAACTTCTCAAATCAGTCACTCAGAGGCATTTTACGTATAAAATTTGATTTTTAAATATAAAATAGTTCTAACCACTTAATAGGATAGGATAATTTAATATTACATTTATTTAGGATTTATTGTCAGTACTGGGCTCGCAGTTTGCATGGGTTACTTTGTACTGTGTGTGGATGACCGTGTTAGTCCGCCACAACAAAAGACTATTTTTGACCCAGGAAAACCCCTGAATCATTATCAATAAATGTTTTTTTAACAAAAACTTAATAGTCCATGACTCACAGGTTAAGGTCTCACACCACCACTGCGCAATTCTAATTCTACAGTCTGTATACATAATCAAGGCTGACCAATCAATTGTCAATCCTCAATGGGTAACATAACGGTCACTGATTATATGACTGAAGCCATGAATAAAACTATTAAATTTCACATGACTCTACTTAGCAACTAAAACAGCTCAAGTCATAGTAATTACAAAAAGACAAACTAAAATTAAAATGTATCAGGGTTGCCAACTTTGGTTTCCTGGCTGGAGTGAGATTTTGATTGCTGAATTGCTCAAATGCCTATTTGGATCCAACAATTTTTTGTTTCTTAATTTTCTCCATCTAGTAACTGTAGACAGCTCTGTATTGATCAAATTAGCCACTTTTCCACCAAAATTACTCGGAAAAATTTGTCCCAGGAACTTTTTTCACAGGAACTTTTTTCCCCCAGGCCTGTTGCTGTCTACGTTTCCATCGCAGTCTAAAGTACCATGAAGAAGCCTGGTGACGTAGGACTGCACACGACTTTCCAGTTCCTGCTGGATTTCGTCCTCCATATATAAGGTTAATTCAATGTCAGCAGAAGTAATTTGTTCTGGCCCTCTTCCTGTTCGTAGGAGTGATGAGATAGTTAGCAGGTTATCATCACTCAATGGCTGGCTGTCTAAGTGGTGTCCGCAGAATAATATAGGTTTCATAGACAATTGGAAAAGCTTTTGGGGCAGACCTGATCTGTTGAAAAGAGATGGTATTCATCCCTCCCGGGATGGTGCTGCTCTTCTATCTAGAAATCTGGCAAATAGTCTTAGAGCTGAAACATGACAAACTATGGCCCAGATCAGGAAGCAGACAGACTGGCTAAACCGACCGTCTGCTAGCCGCCTCACGTCACAGAACTCAGATAATTCACAGCACATAGAAACTCTTTCACCTAGATATTATCACATAGAGACTGTGTCTGTACCCCGAACTAGTAAATACAAAAAACTTCCGAAACCTTTTAAGGGAAAAAATTTAATTGATGTTCAAAAAATGAAAATCACAGATAAATCAGATAAACAAATGATAAAGCTTGGGTTACTGAATATTAGATCTATTTCTTCAAAAGCACTTATTGTAAATGAAATTATCACAGACAATAAACTAGACTTGCTGTGTATGACAGAAACCTGGCTAAAACCAGACAGTTACATTATTTTAAATGAGTCTAGTCCTCAAGGTTATGACTATCGACACAATCCTCGACAGAAAGGCAAAGGGGGAGGTGTTGCTGTAATTTATAGTAATATATTCAGAACCGTTCAAAAGAATTTCAAATATAATTCCTTTGAAGTGATGGTGCTTTATGTAACATTATGTAAGTTGACATTTGTGCTGGCTACTGTATACAGGCCACCAGGGCACCATACTGACTTTATCAAAGAATTTGCTGATTTTCTATCAGAGTTAGTACTGGCTGCGGATAAAGTCCTTCTTGTTGGTGATTTTAATATCCATGTAGATAATAAAAAAGACGCATTTGGATTGGCATTTGCAGACATTTTAAACTCTATTGGAGTTAGACAACACGTGTCAGGACCCACTCATTGTCGTAATCATACCTTAGATCTAATACTGTCGCATGGAATTGATATTGATGCTGTTGAAATTCTACAACAGAGCGATGATATATCAGATCATTATTTAGTCTCGTGTATAATACAGTTAGCCAAGGCTACAAAACAACCACCCAGCCATAAATATGGTAGAACCATCACTTCTACCACTAAAGATTGCTTTATAAATAATCTCCCCGAGCAGTTTCATCGCCTTAGTATACCTGACAACTTAGAAGAACTCGATGCTGCAACAGAAACTATTGGCTCTCTCTTTTCCAGCACATTAGATGCAGTCGCTCCTTTACGTCTAAAGAAGATTAAGGAAACTAATCCAACGCCGTGGTATGATGAGCACACTCGGGCTCTAAAACGAGCTGTGAGAAAAGCTGAACGTAGTTGGAAGAAAACAAAACTAGAAGTTTTTCGCCTTTCGTGGAAAGAAAAAATGATTGAGTACAGAACGGCTATAAGAAATGCTAGATCTACTTATTTTTCAAAACTCTTAATAGAAAACAAACATAATCCTAGGTATTTATTTGACACAGTGGCTAAATTAACTAGAAACAGAGATTCAACTGCTGACGTTTCCAAAGAGCACAGCAGTAATGACTTTATGAACTTCTTTACTTGCAAGATTGACAATATTAGAGAGAAAATTGTAAACATGCAACCGTCTACAGTTTCGCTTCAGACAGTGCACTGTAGTGTCCCTGAGGTAAAACTAGAATCATTCGCCGCTATAGGAGAGGAAGAATTATCTAAACTTATCAAATCATCAAAATCAACAACATGTATGTTAGACCCAATGCCGACTAAACTACTGAAAGATATGCTTCCAGAGGTCGTAGGTCCACTTCTTGATATAATTAATTCATCTTTAACACTAGGATACGTACCAAAAACTTTTAAGCAGGCTATTATTAAACCTCTTATTAAAAAACCTCAACTAGATCCGAGAGACTTAGTAAATTACAGGCCAATCTCGAATCTACCTTTTCTGTCCAAAATACTAGAAAAGGCAGTTTCAACACAACTGTGCTCCTTTTTAGAAAGAAATAGTATCTGTGAGGATTTCCAGTCAGGATTTAGACCGTACCATAGTACTGAGACTGCTCTCGTTAGAGTTACAAACGATCTACTCTTATCATCCGATCGTGGCTGTATTTCTCTATTAGTGTTATTAGATCTCAGTGCTGCTTTTGACACTATCGATCACAACATTCTTTTAAAAAGACTTGAAAACTATATTGGCGTTAGTGGAATTGCTTTGGCATGGTTCAAATCTTACTTATCTGACCGTTATCAGTCTGTAGTAGTTAATGAAGAGATGTCGTATCGATCACAAGTTCAATATGGAGTACCACAAGGCTCAGTACTAGGACCGTTGCTTTTCACTCTGTACATGCTGCCCTTAGGAGAGATAATTAGGAAGCATGGTGTTAGTTTTCACTGCTACGCTGACGATACTCAGCTCTATATTTCCTCGCGCCCTGACGAAACCTACAAATTCACAAAACTAACAGAATGCATAGCTGACATTAAAAACTGGATGACAAGAAATTTCTTATTATTAAATTCAGAAAAAACTGATATCCTAATCTTTGGACCAAAAACTTCCTCACGAAAAAACCTTGAATACTCTCTAACACTTGATGGGTGCTCCATTAAATCTTCGTCCTCAGTTAGGAACCTGGGTGTGCTCTTTGATACCAATCTTTCATTTGAAAGTCATGTTTCTAGTATCTGTAAAACCGCCTTCTTCCATCTAAAAAATATATCTAAATTACGACATATGCTCTCAATGACAAATGCGGAACAGTTGGTTCATGCATTCATGACCTCAAGACTAGATTACTGTAACGCTCTACTGGGTGGTTGTTCTGCTCGGCTTTTAAACAGACTACAGTTGGTCCAAAATGCGGCAGCTAGAGTTCTTACTAGAACCAGAAAGTATGACCATATTAGCCCAGTTCTGTCAACATTACATTGGCTCCCTATTAAACATCGTATAGATTTTAAAATCTTGCTACTTACCTATAAAGCTCTAAATGGTTTAGCTCCCCAATATCTAAGCGAGCTCTTGGTGCATTATAGTCCTTCACGTTTATTGCGATCTCAGAATTCAGGCCAGTTGATAATACCCAGAATATCAAAATCAACCGAAGGCGGCAGATCCTTTTCCTATTTAGCACCTAAACTCTGGAACAATCTTCCTAGCATTGTTCGGGAAGCAGACACACTCTGTCAGTTTAAATCTAGACTAAAAACACATCTCTTTGCTCTTGCATACACATAACACATTATCAATACATAAACATTTTTTCAAATCCGTTAAAGGATTGTTACGCTGCAATAATTAGGTCGGCCGGAACCGAGAACATTTCCTATAACACTAGATATACCTGT
The DNA here is from genome assembly GCA_003731715.1 of Anabarilius grahami. Taxonomy (NCBI): domain Eukaryota; kingdom Metazoa; phylum Chordata; class Actinopteri; order Cypriniformes; family Xenocyprididae; genus Anabarilius; species Anabarilius grahami. The sequence goes on from RJVU01075378.1 coordinate 2,923,340, forward strand.
AGATCAGAATAAGAATGGCATCTACGCTAATATCAGTCTCTCTGCTTATCCTGAGGTTTGCCGGGTGCTGGACCCAGGCCGTATCCAGATCAGATGGAGAACCGAAAACCAGTCAGTATCTGGTGTGACCATCATTTGCCACACGCAGTGCAACACACTCCTTCGCATAGAGTTGATCAGGTTGTTGATTGTGGCCTGTGGAATGTTGGTCCACTCCTCTTTAATGGCTGTGCGAAGTTGCTGGATATTGGCAGGAACTGGAACACGCTGAACATGTATACGCCGATCCAGAGCATCCCAAACATGCTCAGTGGGTGACATGTCCGGTGAGTATGCTGGCCATGCAAGAACTGGGATGTTTTCAGCTTCCAGGTATTGTGTACAGATCCTTGCAACATGAGGCCGTGCATTATCATGCTTCAACATGACTTGATGGTCGTGGATGAATGGCACAACAATGGGCCTCAGGATCTCGTCACGGTATCACTGTGCATTCAAAATGCCATCAATAAAATGCACCTGTGCTTGTTGTCCATAACATACGCCTGGCCATACCATAACCCCACCGCCACCATGGGCCACTCTATCCAAAACGTTGACATCAGCAAACCGCTCACCCACGACACCATACACACTGTCTGCCATCTGCCCTGTACAGTAAAAAAACGGGATTCATCTGTGAAGAGAACACCTCTCCAAAGTGCTAGACGCCATCGAATGTGAGCATTTGCCCACTCAAGTAGGTTACGACGACGAACTGCAGTCAGGTCGAGACCCCGATGAGGACGACGAGCATACAGATCAGCTTCCCTTAGACGGTTTCTGACAGTTTGTGCAGAAATTCTTTGGTTATGCAAACCGATTGTTGCAGCAACTGTCCGGGTGGCTGGTCTCAGACGATCTTGGGGGTGAAGTTGCTGGATGTGGAGGTCCTGGGCTGGTGTGGTTACACGTGGTCTGCGGTTGTAAGGCTGGTTGGATGTACTGCCAAATTCTCTGAAACGCCTTTGGAGACTGCTTATGGTAGAGAAATTAACATTCAATTCATGGGCAACAGCTCTGGTGGACATTCCTGCAGTCAGCATGCCAATTGCACGCTCCCTCAAAACTTGCGACATCTGTGGCATTGTGCTGTGTGATAAAACTGCACATTTTAGAGTGCCCTTTTATTGTGGCCAGCCTAAGGCACACCTGTGCAATAATCATCCTGTCTAATCAGCATCTTGATATACCACACCTGTGAGGTGGATGGATTATCTCGGCAAAGGAGAAGTGCTCACTAACACAGATTTAGACAGATTTGTGAACAATATTTGAAAGAAATAGGCCTTTTGTGTACATAGAAAAAGTCTTAGATCTTTGAGTTCAGCTCTTGAAAAATGGGGGCAAAAACAAAAGTGTTGCGTTTATAATATTGTTCAGCGTATGTATGTGTGTGTATGCATCTGAGTCACACATGAAGGATCAATACAGTCACTGTTTCATCTCTGTAACATACTTTTGGACAAACAGCATTTATATCCCTCTCTGGTCTCGAGGCTTAAAGACTCTGATTCTCCATACCTCTTAAATGATCAAGCTTGCGTTTAGTTGCCAGGAGGTTCACTTGCCATTCTCACTCTGTTTCCCCTAGGAACTTCACTCATTTTTGGCATCAGTAATTCGCGTGATCAGAACAGATCGTTTGTTCCACAACAAAAGTTGTAGTTCAGCAAATGTCTTCAGTGCCCCTCACATCATCAGAGATTTTCCTGAGTATAGATATTTGCTATATCTTGCAACATTTTATTCTCAGAAACTGGCTGAGAAACACTCTCACCATCCTGAACTAACTCAGGACCATGTGATCTCAAATGTATCTTAATATCTAGTTTAAGTTTTTTGACTTCTTCAACATTTTACTCATCAAGTGTTATACAGAATGCAAATAGCTATTAAAACTGACCATCTTATAAATGTTTAAAAGGATCATTTTCACAACGCAGCACGGAGCTCCATGTTAAGCAGCAATCTTTTACTCCTCAAGTCATTTGATTCCATAATGAAAGCAAGTTATCCGAGTGCAACAGCAGATATCAAAAAAATTAAGGACAGGTATGAAAGTGAATCAGATGTAAAGATATACGTACCAATACTAACTGTTCTTCTAGCAATTTCCCACAGCACGAGTCCAAAGGCCCAGATATCGACTCTCTTGTAAGACTCAAAGCAATCTGTTTGAATGGAGTCATCCAGGACCTCAGGGGCCATGTAGCGCTTTGTCCCAACTTTAGGATTATTCCCTACATCCAGCTCATTTGTGTCCTGAAAATGCATCACAGCGAGACCTGAAGAACACAAATGTGTGACCAAATGCATCATTATCACATACCACATGATCTATCAGTAGCTTTGCACAATACACTTTAGTCACATGTCCCTGCTTGGATTAGACACCTGTGTATTTGCTTGTGTTTTTGAAACAGAAAGTTGTGGACAGACATATTGATGGACAGCTCTTTTCCACAGCTCAGCAAAACAACACTTGACAGCTTTTACCCAGGGGCGAAAGTAATGAAGACACTTTCAAATAGAATCATTTCCAGATTGTATTCATAATTTAGAGAAAGGGGTATTGTAATTCAGCATTTCATTAGACAAATACGTGCATACACCCCTAAAAGCATCATCTAAGATGCTGAGATGCATCTGACATGCATAATCTGAGATTTACAGTACTGGCCAATTTTGAAAATACTAAAGTACCCAAGACTTTTGCACAGTACTGTATATCCACAGCTTGATGGGAAAAGCTCATTTACTTCTTAAATGTTGTATAGCACCCTCTTGTGGGAATATACAAGAATTTAATTTCATATGACAAAGTAAACATGAAAAACTAGTCTCCAAAGGTCTTAAAATTATTTTTTTTTTTTCGAGCATGCAGGAAAACCTCTAGTCCCCTATGAACAACATGTTTTCAAATCCTGTGACTAAGAAGAACATTTTCATTTTCTTAATGTGCTGTATGTAGTTTCAAGTGCTCTACAAAAACTAATCTTGTGTTCCACTTGCCATGTACGGAAGAGTTCCCAGATATGTGTTAGCTAAAAGCTACCTAATGGGTTTTCGTTAGAGTTTTAGTAGGAAACAACTGTGATTTCTTCTAATAGCAGCCTGGTGTTGCAGAAATGAGCCTTAGAGCTCTAGAGTGAGTCAGAGTGAATTTAATAAAGACACAAATTAAAGTGTCCATCCTCCATGAGCAAATATCTCGCTTCTGCTTTCTACTTATTTGCGTATAAAGAGCAACATGCTCAGTAGGTAAATATTGAGGGAACAAACAAGTGATTAGAAACCAGACAACAAGTGACTGATGGACGGAAGTAGGCAACAAAATATTTATGATTCATTACCATGATTATGGCCCTAACTTATTCAGCCTAACAATAAATGTTGTATAAAAATAAAAATAAATAAATATAAAAATGGCTTAGAATAATCAAAGATTTGACCTGAATATTTTTATTTTTTTTATTGACCTGAACTTAACTTAAATTAAATGCTCAATAATTCAACGCTCTGTTGTCAGTTACTTCAATTATTTCCATACATAATCATAGATCACATGGTGTTTTCAAATGTTTGCTGACACTGTCCAAAATAAACTTCATGGTAATATTTTAAATATTCTAATATAAAGCCATATGAATCAAAAGCATGCATAAAATAACTGATTTGCTTTAGTCAGAAGCCATTTTTACCAAGGTCTGCGATGCAGCACTGGCCATTTTTGTTCACTAAAATATTTTTGCTTTTTAGGTCTCTGTGAGCGATGGCTGGTTTGCCCTGAGTGCCAAAGATCTCCACGTGCAGATGAGCCAGGCCGCTGGAAATGGACAGTGCCATCCGCAAACAGGCAGAAGCATCCAGCATGCTGAGTTGCAGGTAATCATAGAGAGATCCCATTTCATGAAAATGTGTGATTAACCACAACTGAGTGCTGGAGTTACGCGATGTCATATCCGATGCAATAAAGCCTGGGGGAAAAGAAAAAAAAAAATTTTTTATACAATGTAAACTTTTTACATAAAGTTATAGTTAAGTGAAATTAATATGTTTTATTGTTTGTTCTGAGGTATCCTAATGAAAGCAAATGTCATTTCAAGGGGTTTGATATGTGCTTTCAATATGAAAGATGTACATGATTTACCCAGAATATTCTCGTGTCGCAGTAGGACAGTGTTGTAGATTTCTGTCTCTCTGAACCAAGATTTCTCATCTCGAGATGAGAATATTTTCACAGCCACACTTTCTCCCTGCCACTGACCCCTCCAGACTTCTCCATACCGACCTTTACCTGACAGAAAACACACATATATGCTTTATATACAGCTAATTACTTCAGACTAAACATTTTGCAAAACTATGTGTAATGTAACATTTTGTGTGTGTTTTTTTTCTTTTCAATTGAAGACATAACCCAGATAACTCAAAAGTGGAGTTTTGTCACAATATAGCTTACTACTGGTCAAAATTGTCCCATACCTATAGCTTAGTAACTGAAAGCCATGTGGTGTTTAAATAGTTTTAAAGGAGCTGTTAACCTGCAACACAAAATCTGAGAAACACTTTATGCACACATACATAGCTCTGAGAAAGAACTGAGATGGTGTGGGCACATACCGACACACTCGTTGAGAGTGATCTGTCTGGCTACTGTCCTCTGGACCAGGAAAGGTAGACCAGAGCCACTACCAGATGTACAGGAATGATCCAACAAATCCTGAGAGAAAGAATAAAGAATAAAGAAAAACAAATGAGTAAATTTTCTGTAGTTCCTCTACATTTGTTTATTTGGACCCTGCAGTACACACACTTGTACACTAGAGAGCACACATTGAACAGCCCCATTCCAAATAATGAAATGAGGGGGAAAAAAATGCACCGAAGGCCAAAACCACAAGAGTCACGATAACCATATGTTTGCATCATGGAGAGAGACTATTAGAAAGCAGGATTGCAAAACACTGGGAATAATTACTGCACAATCCTAAAAATCATAGCTGGTTGACTTTAGACACTTTGAATCACTGTCTGAACAAATGAATCAACACATTCAAAAACCAGTCACCTCCTACACCTCTGAGAGCAGATTTTACAGATTCAAGTGGTTTTAATAACATGTCACTCCCAGCACTGGAACAGACTTTTATGCTCAGGCAAACATTAGACCACTGAATATTTGCTTTGGTTGCTAAGCACTCCACAGAGATCTTTGAAAACAGCTTGAAAAAGATCCAACAACAGCAAATGAAGAGCCAGCTCAGCAAACACACATCATAATACTCACATCACAAATTCATCAAAACACTTTCATCTTTTCTACCAAAATGTGTTTAAACGGAGAGGAGATGCAGGGGATTCTGACATAGTACAATTTCTTTTTTTCTTTTTTTTTTTCATACAACTTTTTATCATATGTCAACAAAAAACTAAATCTTGGGTCACACTTTAAGCATCTATAAAAAAAATAAAAATAGTAAGGTACAATGGACCTCATTTATCAATCTAACATAGAAATGAGCACAGATCCGAGCACAGAAATTATCTTACAGGGCTCACGTCTAATTTCAAACATTCAAACATTCATATGCTGGCAATCCTATTGTATGACTGATCGTATGTTGATATTGAGGTGGGATACAGTTAAGGTTAGGGACAGGTTTCATGGTATGGTTAGGTTTAAGGGTGGGAAAAAGGAATATATAACAATATTATTGTATACAGAGCCTTGCGAAAGTAGTCATACCCCTTAATTTTTTTACATTGTAATTAAAAAAGAACATTGCATACGTATTTGTAACTCTGTACTTTGAAGCACCTTTACAGCCTCAAGTCTTTATCGGTATGATGCGACAAGCTCTGTATTTGATGATGTTCTGCTATTCTTCTCCTCAGATCCTCTCAAGCTCAGTTAGTTTGGATGGGGACCGTCGGTGGACAGACATTTTCAGGTTTCTCCAGAGATGTTCGATTGGGTTCAAGTCCGGGTTCTGGCTGGGCCACTCAAGGACATCCATAAGCCACTCTTGCATTGTCTTAGCTGTGTGCTTAGGGTCATTGTCCTGTTGGAAGGTGAACCTTCTGCCCTGCCCGAGGTTCTGAATGCTCTGGACTAGGTTTTCATTAAAGGAACACTCCACTTTTTTTAAAAATAGGCTCATTTTCCAACTCCCCTAGAGTTAAACAGTTGTGTTTTACCATTTTCGAATCCATTCAGGCAATCTCCGGGTCTGGTGGTACCACTTTTAGCATAGCTTAGCATAGTTCATTGAATCTGATTAGACCGTTAGCATCTCGCTCAAAAATGACGAGTTTCGATATTTTTCCTATTTAAAACTTGACTCTTCTGTAGTTACATCGTGTACTAAGACCGACGGAAAATGAAAAGTTGCGATTTTCTTGGCGGATATGGCCAGGAACTATACTCTCATTCCGGCGTAATAATCAAGGAACTTTGCTGCCGTACCATGGGTGCAGCAGGCGCAATGATATTACGTAGCGCCTCTCACAAATATCTCTATGGTTGCAAGGCACGCTCTCTGTGCAAACAGTGGATCACAGCCGCTGCGTAATATTATTGCGCCTGCTGCACCCATGGTACGGCAGCAAAGTTCCTGATTATTACGACGGAATGAGAGTATAGTTCCTAGCCATATTGGCCTAGAAAATCGCAACTTTTCATTTTCCGTCGGTCTCAGTACACAAGAATCAAGTTTTAAATAGGAAAAATATCACAACTCTTTGGTCATTTTTGAGCGAGATGCTAACGGTCTCATCAGATTCAATAAACTATGCTAAGCTATGCTAAAAGTGGTACCGCCAGACCCGGAGATCGGCTGAATGGATTCGAAAACGGTAAACTCAACTGTTTAAAAATGAGCCTAAAAAAAAAAAAAATGAGCCTAATTTAAAAAAAAGTAGAGTGTTCCTTCAAAGCGATCTCTATATTTTGCTGTTCTGAGCTTTCCTTCTACTCTGTCGGGTCCCCCCCAAAAAATACAACACAGCATAATGCTGCTACCATCACACTTTACTGTTGGGATGGTATTGTGCAGGTGATGAGCAGTCCCTGGTTTCTTCCATACATGATGCTTGGAACAGGTTCATCAGACCAGAGAATCTTGTTTCTTACTGTCTGAGAGAGTCCTTTAGGTGCTTTTTTTTTGCAAATTCCATGTGGGTTTTCATGTGTCTTCACTGAGGAGAAGCTTGAGTCTGGCCATTCTGCCATTAAGCCCAGATAAGCGGAGTGTTGCAGTGAAGTTTGTCCTTCTGTAAGTTTCTCCTATTTCCATATGTGTTCATGGAGCTCAACCAGAGTGATCATCAGCTTCTTGGTCAGCATTTTAACCAAGGCCCTTCTCCAGTGATAGCTCAGTTTGGCAAGGACGCTAGCTCTAGGAAGAGTCCTTGTTGTTTCAATCTTCTTCCATTAAGGATTATGGAGGCTACATGCTTTTGTGAACCTTCAATGCAGGAGGTTTTTTTTTTGTTTTGTTTTTTTTGTTTTTTTGTAGTCTTCCCAGATCTGTGTCTTGACACAATCCTGTCTCTTTGCTCTGCATGCAGTTTTTTTGACATCATGGCTTGTCTTGTGCTCTGATATGCATTTTCAGCTGTTAGACCGTTTTTTGAGAGGTGTGTGCCTTTCCAAATCATATCCATTCAATTGAATTTGCACAGGTTAACTCCACTTGAAGTGTAGTATTCAAGGGTATGAACACTTATGCAATGTAATTATTTCAATTGTTTATTTTTAATACATTTGCAAAGCTGCCACAAATCTTGTTTTTTTGCTTTGCCATTGTGGTGTATGGAGTGTACACTAATGTGAAAAGAAGTAATTTAAAGTAGTTTAACATAAGGCAGCAACATAAAATGTAAAAAAAAAAAAAAAAATTAAATATTGGTACCATGTAAAAACATATGTACAATAAGTACATTGTATAAAATTATTAATTTAAATGTTTACATAGTACATGGTACTTACATGACACTTAATATAAAGTGTGATTAAATCTTGTTGGTAATTTGTACACAGATTTATGTGATATTCCATTAATTAATAAGCTTAAAAGAAAAAGTTTCAAAAACAATTGTGTGGTTACTGTAGCAGTGTGTGTACTACAGGCATCCAAAACTTTTGTCTAAAAAACGTGCTATCAAGACCTTTTCAAACCAAGAAAGATAACTATAACAATAAAGATAAAGATAAAGTACAAAAATCATTCTAAATGTAAAAAAAATAGAAAAGTCCACACCACAAGTATAACAATAACACAGAGAGGAATAATATCATTGGCATCATTTTCAGAATATTTTTTTCAGCTGATGAACAATAAAAACATTGAAAGCCAATCTGTCAATCCTGCTTTAAAGAGCTTGAGCATTTAAAGCAACAGACAACAAACTGCAGCCCGCATTTAGAATAAACAGAACAGTATTGTCTTCTGGTGTGGACGCTAATATACTTATCAATATCTTTATAGTTATCGTTCTTGGTGTGAACAGGCCTTTACCATGGTACATGTCTTTAAATTTTTGTAAGTGTAACCTCATAAAAGCTATTTACTGTAGTTCTTTAAATGGCCTAATAATTTCAAGTGAATTGAAAAGTAATTTATTTCTTTATTACTTGAACTTTACTTGATCTATTGGTTGTTCTGTTTCAACAAATGGAATTACATCTCTCAGCAAAAGCTCAATGTGCTTAATCACAAACTGATAACAGACTTTGTGATGTGTAGGTTTCCCTCACCGCGAGTGTGCTTTCTCCCACATTAGACGCAATCAGACCATCAATGGTGCCATACTCAGCATCATGAGCGGTCAGATGCTCTATCTGGTGAAGGTGAATACAACGGAAGATCAGGATCGCCACAGCAGACAGGAATATCAAAACGATGACTGGAGCCACAATCACAATGGTCAGCGTTGTCACACTATAGTTGGGGTCCTCCACCACTGAGAGAGACAAAGATTTACTGTAGAGAGTCATTTAAAAAGAAACTATTTTAACCTGCAGAGGGATAAATCTCACAGAGATGCCTATTAGTTTCATGACATTAAGCACATTTAAACCCCCTGTCACTGTAATGTGAATAAAAACTCATACTTTCATATGCAAACAGTCATTATGTCCAATAAGTTATTGGCCCTGTCCCAAATGGCACACACTTCATATGCACTCACAGTCTTGTGGACTTAAAGGTCCCTTAAAGGGTTAGTTCACCCAAAAATGAAAATTATATCTTTAATTACTCACCCTCATGTTGTTCCACACCCGTAAGACCTTCATTCAATGTGATGGCTCGTGAGGCCTGCATTGAGAGCAAGTTAACTTAGACTTTCAAACACCCAGAAAGGTACTAAAAATATATTTAAAACGGTAACTAGTTCTAGTGCTAGATATTTTTGAATAAAGTTGTTTTTTGTTTTTTTGGCACATAAAAAGTATTCTCATCGCTTCATAACATTAAGGTTGAACCATTGTAGTCACATGAACTGTTTTAAATATATTTTTAGTACCTTTCTGGGAGTTTGAAAGTCTAAGTTAGCTTGCTCTTAATGCAGGCCTCACGAGTCATCGGATTTTATCAAAAATATCTTAAATTGTGTTCCGAAGATGAACGAAGGTCTTACAGGTGTGGAAGGACATGAGGGAGAGTAATTAAAGACATCATTTTTCATTTTTGGGTGAACTAACCCTTTAAGTGCATGAGATGTCCCATTTGTCATTTTAGGTTTCTGAAGGGTGCTCACGAGTGCCCTCGATGCGCACATTTGTCGAGCCTGCAATCAAGCGAGCTCCGCAGCAGACTTCTTTCCAACAGTCAAAGTTACGTCACGAAAGTGCAGACTCCTAGCCGTAGGAAAACCACGAGTGTCTAGGGTGCCATTTGGGACAGGGCCATTGTGTATTGCCAATTTCCTTTTTTCCATTTAAAAAAAAAACATGAAACATTCTGCAAGGTTCTAACAGTCATAGAAAACCCAGAAATATCAAGAAATGTTAAAATTATGTCAAGTCATGGATATTCAAAATCTTTTCAGAGATTCCATCTTGCTAGAACAGGGATGGGCACCTCTGGTCCTAGAGGGCCACTGTCCTGTAGATTTAAAAAAAAGTAGCTCCACCTCTAAACAAACACACCTGGCTGAACTGTTCAAGCAATCAAGAAGACTTTGGTTTGATCTTTGAGGTGTGCTTAAGGAATGGAGCTAAATAATCAATGACATCATAAATGCTGCAGGCTTAATAATTATAAATGAGCAAAATGCATGTCAAACTACAGGACACTGCTGTCACTGGAACTACCCACATACAACATGTGTGAAAACATAAATGGCAGTAAAACTAATAGAATAGAGAGGTTTAAACTAGACCAACCCTTTCCCAGAGTGCTTTTAGAATTAGTATGTGGCTGTTGGGGCTAAAGCATACAAACAAATGGCTAAAAATATGCAAATAAGCCAAGCAATAAAGACAATTTCATGGCAACTAATATAAAACTATGTCCATTTGAACCTGAGAAGATGCAGTTTATTGGTTTGTGTATGTGTGAGCATTACCTCGTACAGGAAGTCTCACAGTGAGGTTCATGTTGCACAGATGAGCCTGACAACACTCTACAATCTGGTCAGGTGATGGAGGAGTTTTGCAGGTCATCCTGCCCTGCTCATACACCTTAAAACAGCCCTTCTGAGACACTGGCATTCCATCACTCAGAGTCAAAGAGGAGAAACACTGCTGACCCATACAGCGGTCCCCTGTTACACACGACCGGCCCTCACACACACACTCATGCTCTGTAGGCGCTGCTTTTAATTCCCCATCTGGAAAGAAGAAGATTAATATATATATTAGATCAACAAATGTGATATTCAGAAGCATTTCATAAAACATTTTATGATCTCACTATTCACTGTGAAATTGCATTTCGCAACATTTTTCTAATGCAACTTATTTCCAAGTGAAACAAGAAATTACATTTTGAAAAAATATAGAGCTACCAGGATTTTATCCATCAGTGATTAACAATTAATTATTTATGGGGTCTCAGATATCTTTGTGTTCATACTGTTGCTTTTGGGATCTAGTCCAGTTCAATTTTTGATGGCTGACCCTCTACCTTTCAAAATGTAATCCTATAAAAATCCAAGATTGCAACAAATGCTGTTAATTGAGTTTAACTTTGAACATGGAATATTCCTGTAAGTTATCTTTTCACACAATTATACATTTTTTGTATTCATTATATTATATATTCATTAGCATAGAAAAAAGTATAGGACAAATACAACAAAGATGCACATTTTTCAGGTATTTAACAGCAGCATTCAACATTCAAAAATAAAACTGCATAGTCTTCACTGTATTAATGAAATATACACTGACGCTTACTAAAGCTACAAAAGCTATTCAGTCAAGAGCAGTGAGAGATTTTTCTTTTGTTTAACATTAACGACAGAGACAAGAGCAAGTATATTAGGATACTGTCAATTTAAGACCTACAGTAAGGCATGGATTCAATATACTGATACATTACGTGGTTTCCTTCCCAGATGTTTACATTCACTTAAAACACAACCGTGTTTATGTGAACCTTGGGTGTTTTTGTGTTTTTTGACACAACCTTGTGTGTATTTGACAGTTTAAGCACAATAAGATGCAAAAGAGATCTTAGTTTAGTAGTATACATGCAGTGTGACAGCAGGCTTTTTCAGGTGTGCACAATCAGAAAACCAGTCTATATCAAAACATTTAAACAAGACACGCAGTCGCATCTCTCTTACACAGTTTGGAAGCGATTGGTGTGACAATAGACAAGTGTATGTCATGAATGAATAATTTGTAGCGATCTGCCAGAAGCAGCAGCCATTATGAATATCTGATGGCCAAACTATTTTGTAGTTTGTGAATGGAAAACACAAGTGGGCCCAGGACGATCCGTGCCGTGGCGTTGTTAACCACCATGCAACCCACGCCAATGCGTAGGGCCCCGCAGGTTTGGGGGGCCCCTGCTGACCAAGCAATTAAATCAGTTGATGACTGCTGTTACAGCAGCCCTGTTGACCTCATTTATTACATATAGCCTAAACATTGCTTCCGTAACCAAATTTGAATGCTGCAAACATTATTCGCTGCTCAGTGTTTATGTGTGAATAAGCCTAAATTAAATCTGTTCATCATTTAAAGCGATCGTGTCACTTCAGAAGACTTGGATTAAACTGCTCGATTCATGATTCTTAATGAATGTTTTGAAGCGTCAGAGTTATGAATGAACAGACTTTTAATGGAGGGACAGATTTCTCCCAGATTTCATTAAAATAGGCTGTCTTCACATGTGTGTCCTGAAGATGCACGAAAGTCATATGGGTATGGAATGGCATGAGGCTGACATTTTCATCTTTCACCAAATCGGTGTGAGAGCTTTGCCTGGCACTGAGCCAGTGCTTGTCATTCATCACAACTGTGTAGTTTTTTTTTTCCAACAACATAATGTTTATTTTAGGTTTCATATAAATGCACGCAATAGGCTACTAGCAAAAAAAAACAAACAAAAAACAGTTTGATTTAGCATGGTTGATGTGCATTCCTGACACAAATTACTAAATTACTGTCACTGTAAAAAAAATTATTGTAATTCATTGGTCTTTTTATTTTGGAGTCGTATGTCTTTAAATAAAGACCACATGTCATGCTCATTTTGCAATCTAGCTAGTTTTCAGTCAGCTAGATTCCCCATGCTGGTAAATAGGTGAGGTTGTGTGACGCTGTTCTATTGAGGCATGTTAAGGACGTGTGTTAGGGTAGCACTGTGGGGCTACTGGCCCGACAGAAAACGCAGCTTAATTTTAGCCTCAGTGCTTGAGGTCCGAGGTTAATTTCAATTTCAATTATTCATTTCATCCATCCGCTTGTTGGGTTGTGGGGATGCCGGAGCCTATCCCAGTATCTCAGCCCATAGACTAAATGAGTAGTTATTTTACAAAAAAATAAAAAATATAAATTGTTAGATATTACATTACAGGAAACTAATTTAGATTATGCAATGTTTTACAGTTATTTATTTGCTTTTAAATGAGAATTTAAAAAATTTGCAGAAATGCAAGAGATACTTACTTTAATACCAAGCAGCAATATTTTAAAAATATGAACAAATCTCACATGGTCTGAATCATATTTCATAATTTAAACAAAGGATCATGAAATAGAAGGCCATGAAATAGGTTTCATTGTATTAATGCCAAAATAATTTTTTCTTTTGTTTTTGGGGGGTGCAATGTGACCCAGACATGTTTTTTACCATTTTTTTGAGATTCGGCCATTTCAAATAGCATGAGTGGAAAACTTACACTTTCATCATTATACTATTGTAATTTAAGGTGAGAGGTTTAAAAAAAAAAATTACAATTAATGATTAAATTAATAATTCACCTGTATTTGGCATCTCCATGGTAACATTTATATTACACAATGTTTCCTGGCAACAGTACACCGGCGTGTCCACAGACTGGGAGTTTTTGCAGCGTACTGCCCCTTCTTCATTAGCCACAATGCACCCTTTTTGCTGTAGGGCTGTCCTATTCTCAAAGGACAGTGAGGAGAAACACTGCAGGCCAAAACAGCGCTGGATACCACTGCATGAAAAACCCTCGCACACACACTCAACATCACCAGTGCTGCCTTTATCTGCAGAAAACACACACACAAGAAAGACATTTCCCTTCTATCTACAATTATGGGATGCTTAGCCAAGAAACATGGTTATCTCTCTTTCTTCAACTATGGTCACTTTTATGTCCCAGAGGTTGATTATTAAAACTAACATACCGAATAATGTAAAAATCTGTTATATAATGGTAAAACTGAGGAAATCTTTTACTATACCCTTTACTATTTTTTGCTACTTTTTTGTACTTATTTGTGTGTATTCTGTGTATATATCCTCCTCCTCCTTATCATCATCATCCTAACTCAGCAGCAGGCTAAATGATATTAATTTGAAATCTTGATGAGCCTGCTACCGAAAACAAAGTAATCAAAGTATTATCTGCACTGCTATAGTATAGTACTACATGCAAAATTCTACCTGCCTACTAATTAGGGTTAATTCCAGTTGTTGATTTTCTTTTGTTTGTTTGTTTGTTTGTTTTTAAACGGCACAGAGGGGACCAAAAATCAGTCAGAGGGAGCCATGGGAAATCCAAAACATCTACCCGAAATAAATACTGGACAATAAGCACACACACAAAGCAAAACGACAGTGGAGGCGTAATGTAAACGTAGCGGTGGCATATTCTTTGCTAATCATCCTAACACTCTATCATGGCAATATCAAGAGACTACTTTTCGCCTCGATGAGAAATCTCGTCACATTTTAATCTCACGAGCTCTCGTGACACGAGATCTCGTCACACCCCTAATATATTATATATATAATATACAGTTCTCAGCGTAAATGAGTACACCCCCTTTGAAAAGTAACATTTTAAACAATATCTCAATGAACACAAAACCAATTTCCAAAATGCTGACAAGACTAAATTTTATATAACATCTGTTTAACTTATAAAATGAAAGTAATGTTAATAATATAACTTAGAGAACAAAATTTTCAGTTTTACTCAAATTAGGGTGATGCAAAAATGAGTACACCCCACTGAAAGTCTCTCGAGCAAAGCTAAATTTTAGACTACAAATGTCTAATTTAACAAGAATTCAACCACAGGTGAGTCTAATTATTCATTACACAGGTGTCCAGCAGACAGTTGACTATAAAAGGGTGTTAAAACCCCTTCCCATTTCATGCTGTCAGCAATGGCACCACATGGAAGAGAAATGTCACAAGACCTGAAAAAGAAAATAATTTCTTTACACCAGAAAGGTAACGGCCATAAGAAGATCAGTAGTAATAGTAGTAGTAGTAGTAGTAGTAGCAGTAGTAGTATTTTATTAATATAGCACCATTTAATACAACGATAGTTGTCCAAAGTGCTTCACAGATAAAAAAATAAAATAAATAAAAACAGATAAAACAGTATAAAACAAACACATAACACACAATAAACATCACTCTCCATCATTAGAGCTAGCAATCAGAGTTAAGCAAATGTGATTTTAACATAGCTTTAAAGACAAGTAAAGATTTGACGGATCTAATAGCGACAGGGAGATCGTTCCACAATTTAGGACCGGCTCGAGAGAAGGCTCGATCACCTTTGTGTTTGTATTTTGTCTTAGTAACGGAAAGCAGATATTTGTTTTCGGATCTCAAGAATCTGGGGGGAGTGTACACTGTCACCATCCTAGACAGGTAAATAGGAGCTAAATTGTGAATGGCCTTAAAAACAAGTATGAGAATCTTAAACATAATTCAATAACGTACTGGCAACCACTTCAGTGAAATTAATAGCGGAGTAATGGAGTCATGTTTTTTTTGCAGACTTGATCATTCTCACTGCTGCGTTCTGGATTTTCTGCAGACGCATTAGCGCTTTACCATCAACTCCAAAGTAGAGGGAGTTGCAATAATCCATTCGAGAAAAAACCATAGCTGAAATTGCCTTCTCAAAATCAGATAAAGATAGAAATGATTTAGTCTTTGCTAACAGACTAAAAAAAACATGATCTAACAACGGAGTTTATTTGACAATCCATCTTTAACTCACTGTCCAAAACAAACCCCAGGTTTTTCACCTTAAATTTAGTAGATACTGATAGGGTAGTAGCATTTAAGTGCTGGATTACTTCATGCTTCCTAGGGCCAAACACAATAGCCTCGGTTTTATTTTCATTAAGCATCAAACAATTTGCAGCCATCCAGTCCTTGACCTCTTGAAAGCATGTTAATAGAGCATCAAATGAGTTTGACTGTAACTCTCTCACGGGCAAATAGATCTGCGTATCATCAGCGTAGCAGTGAAAAGATACTTTATATTTTCTAAAAATAGCCCCCAAGGGTAGCATATAGAGGGAGAAAAGTATTGGAGCAAGAATCGACCCTTGTGGAATACCCTAGGGAAGATGTACTCTTGATGACTGACAGTTCCCACTGCTAACTGATAAAAGTTCTGTCCATGAGATAAGATTCAAACCATTTCAGCACATTGCCTTTTAGGCCGACCCAGTGTTCCAGACATTTGATTAAAATCTTGTGATCCACCATATCGAACGCTGCACTAAAATCGAGCAAAATTAGAATAACATTCTCGCCACTGTCAAGTGACAGCAAAATGTCATCTAACACTTTAACAAGCACTGTCTCAGTACTATGGCGGGACTTGAAGCCAGACTGTAACGGCTCATCTATTGCATTCACAGTAATGTGTGCTTGTAAGACTACTTTTTCTAAAACCTTTGCTAAAAAAGGTAAATTAGAAACGGGTCTAAAGTTATTAGGATTCTCTATTGCCAAACAGTAGCATGCTTAAAGTCCGCTGGGCAAATGCCCTGATTGAGGCATTTGTTAACAAACGGCAGTACAGTGGTCCCTACACTATCAAAAATCTGTTTAAAAAACCACAGTGGCATAACATCCCCTTTAGATGAAGAGGGTTTAAGATGTGACACAACATCTGCCAGAACTGGAAGGGTAATAAGATTAAATTCCCCCCATTCCGTGCTACACGGCACAGCCGGGTCTACAGATGGAGCAACAAGCATTTTAGGTATTTTAGACTGCAGGTCAACAATCTTCCCATAAAAGAATTTAAGAAAATCTTCACAACTTAAAATGGCAGGATCTGGAGCCATATTTTGAACAGGGTTAATGACTGAGTTTATAGTCTCAAATACAATTTTAGGCTTATTTGCATTTAGAGTAATAACATCACAATAATATTTGTGTTTTGCCTCTCTAGACGCCTTCTGAAATGTCAATAGAGAATCTCTAAATATTTCATAATTGACCTGCAACTTGTGTTTTTTCAATCGCCTCTCGGCTCGCCGAGTAAGTTGTCTAAGGTTCCTTAAGGATTCATTTACCCATGGCTGATACTTTGTTTTACCCCTTTTCACTTTAAGAGGAGCAACACTATCCAGAATTTCCACACAAACAGAATTAAACTGATTCAACTGCTCATCCACACTTAAATTCATCAAGGATGTTTCACATAGAGTAAATTCACATCTGTCTCTGTATAACATGGAGAACTCTGCACTAGTCAAGGAGTTAATTTTCCTAGACCATGTTTTTTTAAGCACTGGCATTCTCAAATTCTTTTAACAAGAGACATTAAAAAAGACTGGCTTATGGTCAGAAAACACTACCTCGTCAATCACAACATCCTGAATATGCAGATTAAAAGATAAAATCAAATCTAGGGTGTGGCCCAACTGATGAGTTGGCTCTTTAACCCACTGAATCAAGTCAAAAGATTCAATTACATTTAAGAACTCTCTAGACACAGCATCCTGGCCACAGCACAAATGTACATTGAAATCCCCAAGAATTAAAAAAAAAAAGTCAAATTTTATAACCAGCCTACTCACAAGATCAGAAAATTCATTTATAAAGTCCTTATTTGGCTTCAGTGGACGATACACAAGTGCAACCAGAACAGGAGTTGGCTGCATTATCTGAAAGGTCTGTAATTCAAAGCTATTATAAAATTCAAAAGATATCGACCGACATCTAATGTCATCTTTAAAAATCGACATAAGCCCTCCACCTCGACCAGCTAATCGAGGGGAGTTGAAATATGCATAACCCTGTGGTAAAAGTTCAGTCATTGGAGTCAGGTCTCCTTAACGAGGTCTCAGACAAAAAGAGGAGATCCAGCTTATTGTTCGTGATAAAGGTATTTACTTTGATCAACTGCCGCTCACAACAAATGGAGGGCAGATTCCGCAGGTCGATGCCTCTCATACAAACACGGGACCAGCCAGTCCGTCTAACGGCTGGGCCCTTCGGCAGTATGGGATGAATCCAGCCACATCGGCAGTCGTAAAGCGCAGGTCGATTTTCCGGTTATCCCCTCCCGTGACCGCAAGCCTTGAACACGGACAAAGTACGGCACCGAGTTCTCTGCCACCCCTGGCTCCACGCTTTTCTCGCTTCCTACCACGTCTTCTTCGATAAACGCCGGGGGAGGAGCGACACAGGTACACAGGAACATTTTCCAGCAGGTGTGGAGGAATAAACCCAGATCCTTTAAAATCATTTTTAAAACGCAGCCTCCACTGTCGCTTGAATCTTTAGGAGTTGAGTCCGATCATAGATGAACATTGAGGACACATGTTGTGTGAAACAGGTTATCAACAGTAGTGACAAAACAAAGACAAACAGAGCAGGTAGATGGCATGCCATGTACACCGGCGCCATCTTGAGTCCCAGCAGATCCGAACTATCAGCAAAGCTTTACTTATCAGTTAGAATACTGTAGCAAAAGTGGTACAAAAATTTTAAAAAAGATGGAACTGCAACCATCTCTCAGAGATGTCTAGGTCGTCCACGGAAGTTAACACCTCGACAGGAGCGTCTTCTGATGAGAAGGGTTGAAGAAAATCGGCATGCAAGTTCACTGCAGTTATCTAAAGTAGAAAGCCAAACCGAGGTGACTATTTCCCATGACACAATACGGCATACACTGCAGAGGAATGGCATACATGGGTGCCGTCCACGAAAGAAGCCTCTCCTAAAGCCCAGACACAAAAAAGCCTGCCTAGAGTTTGCCAGGGGCAGGGCCCATGCTGACAAACATGAAGACTACTGGGACTCTATACTCTGGAGTGATGAGACCAAGATAAATGTTTTTGGAACTGATGGCTTCAAAACTGTATGGCGTCGCAAAGGTGAGGAATACAAAGAAAAATGTATGGTGCCTACAGTGAAACGTGGTGGTGGCAGTGTCCTTATGTGGGGCTGCATGAGTGCTGCTGGTGTCGGGGAGATGCATTTCATTGATGGCATCATGAATTCACAAATGTACTGCTCTATACTGAAAGAGAAGATGTTACCATCACTCTGTGCCTTTGGTCGTCGTGCACTTTTCCAACATGACGATGATCCTAAACACATTTCTGAAGAACAGGGTGAAAGTGATTCAGTGTCTCCTGATCTGAACCTAATCGAACACCTATGAGGAATTCTGAAGAGACAAGTTGAGCATCACTCTCCATCCAGCATCCAGTCTCTAAAAGAGGTCATTCTTGAAGAATGGAAAAAGATAGATGTTGCAAAATGCCGCCAACTTGTTCACTCCATGCCTAGAAGACTTGGTGCTGTCATCATGGAGGCCATACAAAGTACTAGATGTAGTAGTTTTTGTTGTGGGGTATACTCATTTTTGCATCACCCTAATTTGAGTAAAACTGAAAAATTTGTAATCTAAGTTATATTATTAACCTTAATTTCATGTTATAAATTAAACAGATGTTATATTAAACAGTCTTGTCAACATTTTGGAAATTGTTTTTGTGTTCATTGAGATATTGTTTGAAATGTTATTTTTCAAAGGGGGTGTACTCATTTACGTTGAGCACTGTATACACACACACACACACACACACACACATATATATGATTTTTTTTTAAACAGCCCTAATATATACAGTTTATTATACACTTTTTGCCATTAAGATGATAAGAAAAATGTGTCCCAATCAACCTGAATTCACACAAGCCAGTATTTATTTGAAGTAGAATTTTCGGATTTCCCATGGCCCTTTATAAAAAAAATTAAAAAAATAAAAAAAAAACCTGGGCTAAGATTTTTTTTATGTTTTTAAAAGAAGTCTCTTATGCTCACCAAGGCTGCATTTAAAAAAAAAATCAAAAATACAGTAAAACAGTAATATTGTGAAATATTATTACAAGTTAAAATAACTGTTTTCTATTTGAACATTTAGTAATTGTAGTTGGCAAAGCTGAATTTTCAGCATCATTAATCCAGTCTTCAGTGTCACATTATCCTTCAGAAATCATTCTAATATTCTGATCTGCTGCTCAAGAAAAACATATTATTATTATCAATGTTGAAAACAATTGTATACTTTTTTTTTTTTTTTTTTTTTTTTTATATATATTTATNTTTTTTTTTTTTTTTTCAGGATTCTTTGATGAATAGAAAGTTCAAAAGAACAGCATTTATCTGAAATAAGGGCCGTCGTTTTAATGCGTTAATTTGATTAATTAGTTAAAGGTAAAAAATAATGTGTTAAATTAAAGCATTTAACGCACTTGCCCCGCCCCACAACTGTGTAGTTCATCTGACATTTCATACAGTTTATTGATGACGAATGTGATGCAGGGAAAAAAACTCACTGCACGATGAAGCCTATAGAATGTTTGAGTTGTCATCTCATATTTAGATTTGAAGTTAATTAGTATTTGTTTTTCAGTTAAGCAATATCATCACATGATAACGAGTGTAATATTACACAAGTGCTGTTTTTGTCCCATATCCTATATAACGAGTGCAAATGCAATACTGATTTTATACAACAGTTCAGTAAATAAAAAGTTATTATTGTGTTATTTTACATAAAATATTTTTTATATTTTTTATATTTTGTTCAATTTTGCCAATGAAAATGTTAAAACAAAAGAGAACTATTCTGTTCACACAATGCACAGCACTGTTTCATTTCTGAATACACATTTTTAATGAACTGAGTGAAATCAATGATTCAGCGGACCATTCATAAAAGACTTGGTCAAGTCAAGTCAAGTCAAGTCAAATTTATTTATATAGCGCTTTTTACAATTGGTAATTGTTTCAAAGCAGCTTTACATATTAGAAGCACAGAAAAAAGATAAGTGGTTAAAAATAAGCTGTACAAGCAAGCGTGGTAATATGTAACATATACAAGATGGTGCTACATTAAGCCAATGTCGGCTGACTCCCAGGGGTGGAAAAAACCCCCTAGGAGAAAAACCCAGCGTACTAACACTGGGAAAAAAGTCCTAGGAGGGAAAAAACCCCTTGGAAGATATATATAATATATGTAAATGGATATGGAGATCAAAATCTGAAATCAAAACTTGGTGAACTTGAAACGGCACTACACAGACTGATCAGTGTATGATATCAAAGTACATCGAGAGCGATTCAAAAGCATACGGAGCCGTCTGCTCTCTATTCACTCTTGCGGTACTTTACTACTTTGATGTCATACATGTCATCGGTCTGTGTAGCACCGCTTCAAGTTAAAGATGCCTGAAGAGAACCGATAATTTACTTCACTCCTGAACGAATCCAGCCGTTTGAATGAATCGAATGAATGACTTAATCATCAAGACATTTACCACCACCACAAGACATTTTTTGTTTCTTATTTAGAGTCTAATTTTATTTTTAAAAATTATTTCATATTTCCATATTAATTAAAAAAATAAAGGTATAGTTCACCCAAAAATGAAAATTCAGTCATCATTTACTCAACCTCTTGGTCCAAAAGTTAATGTGTAAAAATTTCTCTGTTGAATCGAATTAAATATTTCTTTCTGAAGCTACTTTTTGTAATGTCTATTTGATGCTTCAAATTATCTTTTGGGGGTAATTTCTCAGCCAAAATTCATGTGCGATTAAATTGCAATTAAATAGATTTATTAATTGAATCACTTGACAGCCCTATCTGAAATAGAAAGCTTTTGTAACATTATAAACTACAGTTAAAAAGTTTGAGGTCAGTACGATTTTTTTTTCTTTGAGACCCTACTGTAAGCTGCTTTTTGAACGGGAAATTTCACACGGGTAAATCAATGCGGGTGTCAATTCCAAAAACTGACAGTGTGAATGAAGCCAAAGACTCATTATATTTGAAAATATACATGGCAACTGTATCTGTTGAAAACTGTTGAACACAATTGTGTACATTTATTTATTTTTTATTCTTTGATGAATAGAAAGATCAAAAGAACAGCATTTATCTGAAATAGAAAGCTTTTGTAACATTATAAACTAACGTTCAAAAGTTTGGGGTCAGTAAGATTTTATTTCATTTTTTTAATTAATACTTTTATTCAGTAAAGACATTAAATTGGTCAAAAGTGACAGTAAAGATATTTATAATGTTTAAAAGACTTGGTAACACTACAATAAGGTCTTGTGTTAACATTAATGTATTAACTAACGAACAAATTAACATGAACATTTGTAACAACATTTATTAATCTTTGTTAATGTTAGTTAATAAAAATAGTGTAGTTCATTGTATGTTCATGTTAGTTCACTGTGCATTAATGTTAACAAATACAGCTTTTGATTTTAATAATGGATTAATAAATGTTCAAATTAACATTAACTTAGATTAATAAATTCTGTAGAAATATATTGTTCATTGCTCATGTTAACTTAAGTAGTTAACTAATGTTAACTAATGAAACCTTCCTTACTCTAAAGTGTTACCAAAGATTTATATTTTAAATAAATTATATTTTGTTGAACTCCCCATTCATCAAATAATCCTGAAAAAAAAATGTATCATGGTTTTTTAAAAATATTAAGCAGCAAAAACATTGATAATAATAGGAATTATTAATTGATTTATCAAGGAACACTGAACACTGTGCTGTAACACTGAAGACTAGAGTAATAGCAGCTGAAAATTCAGCTTTGCCATCACAGAATTAAATTATATTTTAAAATATGTAAGAGAACAGTGAATAGAAAACCGATTTTTAAAAAAAAATAATATTTAACAATATTATTGTTTTTACTGTATTTTTGATAAAATAAATGCAGCCTTGGTGAGCATTAGAGACTTCTTACAAACATTAAAAATAGCACACAACATTTAATTAAAAAAATTAAAAAATCTTTTGACTGGTATTGTAAATAAAGGCCCAGTCATGCAAAGAAAATGCACAGTGAAACCACCAGAATTGAGAAGGAAAAAAAAGAAAGAATAAAAAATACTGACAGATTTTTGGTCATACGGCCCAGCATTAATTCCATTTTAAACAAACAGACAATACAATTTGTCTCTTTTAATATAATATATAGAATAGTACTTCTTTAAAGAGACACTTAGGCCACATTCACACAGCAATATGAATATGGTTGTCAGGCCTGTATTTGAGTCCTTAATATGGTTACGTTCACACACAGTTCAGTTAGCCTATTTACACGAGTGACAATCGCATTCTATAACCAAACTCACATCCGTAAATTTTCAGGACTCACAACTGCATTTTTAGAAAACCTGCACTGTGTGAACAGGATTCGAGCTGAACAACTAGTTGGCAGTGGCATAACTTTGTTTCAAAAAGTAGGTGGGACAGGAGTTTGTGTGTGCTGGGTGGTTGTGAAATGTATCAGAAATGTACAATTGCCTAATAAATGCAAAATTTATTGACATAGTATTGTGTTTAACGTGATAGTTTCATCCTTACATCAACAATAATACAATATATAGTCTCGAGAGTATTTACATTAGTGATACTCTCACTAATATGTATATATATTATATATGTATATATATTATATATATATACAGTGGTATGCGAAAGTTTGGGAACCCCTTGCAGAATCTGTGAAAATGTGAATAATTTTAACAAAATAAGAGAGATCATACAAAATGCATGTTATTTTTTATTTTGTACTGTCCTGAGTAAGATATTTTACATAAAAGATGTTTACATATAATCCACAAGACAAAAAAGTAGCTGAATTTAATAAAATATCTCCGTTCAAAAGTTTGGGAACCCTTGATTCTTAATACTGTGTGTGGTTACCTGGATGATCTATGACTGTTTTTTTGTTTTTTGATGGTTGTTCATCAGTCCCTTGTTTGTTCTGAGCAGTTAAACTAAAACTCTGTTCTTCAGAAAAATCCTCCATGTCCTGCAGATTCTTCAGTTTTCAAGGATTTTTTGCATATTTGAACCCTTTACAGCAGTGACTGTATGATTTTGAGATTCATCTTTTCACACTGAGGACAATTGATGGACTCAAACACAACTATTAAAAAAGGTTCAAACATTCACTGATGCTCCAGAAGGAAACACGGTGCATTAAGAGTCGGGAGATGAAAACTTTTTGAATTTAAAGATCAAGGTAAACTGTACTTAATTTGTCTTCCGGGAAACATGCAAGTATCCTCTGTTGCTTCCGAAGGGAAGTACTAAATGAAAAAAAAATATCAACAAAATAAGAAAAATGTGGACTTCTTCATCCTGTTCAAAAGTTATATATATATATACACAGTACAGTCCAAAAGTTTGGAACCACTGAGATTTTTAATGTTTTTAAAAGAAGTTTCGTCTGCTCACCAAGGCTACATTTATTTAATAAAAAATACAGTAAAAAACAGTAATATTGTGAAATATTATTACAATTTAAAATAACTGTGTACTATTTAAATACACTCACCTAAAGGATTATTAGGAACACCATACCAATACTGTGTTTGACCCCCTTTCGCCTTCAGAACTGCCTTAATTCTACGTGGCATTGATTCAACAAGGTGCTGAAAGCATTCTTTAGAAATGTTGGCCCATATTGATAGGATAGCATCTTGCAGTTGATGGAGATTTGTGGGATGCACATCCAGGGCACGAAGCTCCCGTTCCACCACATCCCAAAGATGCTCTAGTGGATCTGGTGACTGTGGGGGCCATTTTAGTACAGTGAACTCATTGTCATGTTCAAGAAACCAATTTGAAATGATTCGAGCTTTGTGACATGGTGCATTATCCTGCTGGAAGTAGCCATCAGAGGATGGGTACATGGTGGTCATAAAGGGATGGACATGGTCAGAAACAATGCTCAGGTAGGCCGTGGCATTTAAACGATGCCCAATTGGCACTAAGGGGCCTAAAGTGTGCCAAGAAAACATCCCCCACACCATTACACCACCACCACCAGCCTGCACAGTGGTAACAAGGCATGATGGATCCATGTTCTCATTCTGTTTATGCTAAATTCTGACTCTACCATCTGAATGTCTCAACAGAAATCGAGACTCATCAGACCAGGCAACATTTTTCCATTCTTCAACTGTCCAATTTTGGTGAGCTCGTGCAAATT
>RJVU01075378.1:2949469-2965109 GCA_003731715.1 Anabarilius grahami
ACAGTTATTTTAAATTGTAATAATATTTCACAATATTACTGTTTTTACTGTATTTTTAATTAAATAAATGTAGCCTTGGTGAGCAGACGAAACTTCTTTTAAAAACATTAAAAATCTTAGTGGTTCCAAACTTTTGGACTGTACTGTATATATATATATATATATATCCGCATTAAGTATTCTTTAGTCCTAATGGGTTAGTTGTAGAATTTTTGTTAAGCGTGACAGAGGATCTGGGTTCTAATTCGCCCTCGTATAGCTTTTTTTTTCCTAATTAAAACCAAAGATGTACATCAGTGATTGTATATCAAAAGCAGGAAGGGACATGTTTATGTGCATTTTGTTTTGTGATTTCACAGGATCAGGATAAAGCGTCTCCACAACGGCGTTAAGCAATAGTTTAAAGCGCTCATCTGTGTGAAAACCGTGCAGTGTGCACGAGTATCAAAAGAACACTGTTGCACCACTGATAACAGTGGCAACAGGCACTCAGCAGGATTTCAAAAACAACACATCCCAGCACTAGATCACCTCTTATTTAACACAAACGAATGAATTGCTAATCAACTAGAGATGTTTTTTTTTATTATTATTAGTATACATCCTTGCGACGTGACATGTCTTACAGTGCTAGAGAGCCACTCTGCACTACACAAATGCGTGTCTACCATGTGTTACGTGTTTTTGTGTGGTTTCACTTTCCGTAACTTTCCGTAACAGCGACAGAGGTATGAGCTGCGTGTCGTCTGAAGGTTTTAGATCCATTCACTGTTCTACGTGAGAATTAAATGCTCCGCTCTTCACCCAGATTTAAAAGCTGCTGTCAGTTAAAAAATACTTGGTAGATGAACTCAAAAAGATTTTGATCTATTGGACTCGTCACATCAAAATTGATAAGACTTTTCAGTTTTATGGATGTCGATTTTGATTTTACTTTGGTCACTTTCACTATGGTTACTGGTAAGAGAATAAGGGCTTGACTACCATTGCACGTTCACAAGACCCTACTGTAAGCTGCTGTTTGAACGGGAAATAGAGACTCACATTTAAGTAAATGCGGTGTTAATTCCAAACCTGACAGTGTGAACGTAGCCAAAGACTCACTATATTTGAAAATATACATGGCAACTGTCTCACCGAATCACCTACATGTAGCCTACTATTGGTGGGGGAAAAAATCTTTGAAATGATTTTGAAGGCCTGTGTGTCAGTCTTACCTTCCATACAGGCAGCAGGTGAAGCCAACACAACCACCAACAACTGAATCATCTTACTGCTCAACATTATAGACCTAAAGAAAAACAGATAAACATCACAGACATTATCACTGACCCAAATGAAAACAATCAGCAAAACAGTCAATCTTATATTCATAATAAAAATCAGTTTGAATCAGAGCATGTGAGCGGAGTGGAGCGCGAGCGGAGTGGGCAATATTTCCTCTAGAGCGAAAAGCGCCTTTCTGAAGATTCCGCTCTGCTCACTCAGCCCGCTCAGAGCCGCTCGCTCAACCTTTAATGCCCTGAACATCAAAGTTATAAGAACGAAGGAGGAGACCTAGGCCTAATTGAAAGGGCGTGTGGAGAAATTTTGAGTTAGCAAAGATTCATTTTGTGATTCACTTTGTTTTGGGGTAAAAAGAACTTTGAAATACCTTCGCAGCGTCATATTGTTTATGAACATCCCAACGTGTCCATGCTGCTGAGAGCACCATTTATATTATTAACAGGCTTATGTGATATGTGCGCTTTCCTCTCAATAACAAAAACACACAACAAATATGAAGAAAAAAAATAAATAAAATTGTAAGAAAGCGTCTGATCTGATAATGACGACGTTGATATGTTTGCACCAGCTCTGTAATTCAGCACTCTCCAGACAAGTCACGTTTATTTATAGCCTACCACTTTATACAATATAGCCTATTTCTTAAAAGCCACAAATTTCATAACTATCTGTATGCCTACTAAGATTGAGACATGTATTCAAGAAATGTATTAAAACAGAAAGATTGTTTCCACCTCAAAGGCCGTGGAAACATAGAGGGTTCGTTTGTTACGCACTTCAATCCGCACCTAAATAGGCTACGTTTTCTTTTTTCGACAGTGGGAAAGTTGTGAAATCTGATCTGTGTCCCTAGCAAATTTGGAGTCTCTAACTCAATCCCTCTAGCCTTAGATTAGATTCGGGGCATAGACTCGTTAGATTCGGGGCATCATGCCGAGTCGAATGATATCCAATTTTTGCATATCGGACATTTTGTCCGTCGGCCATTTTGAATTTTGTGCCAAAATGCTGTATTTTACGAATGCATTAGCGAATCATTACGAAACTCGGTATGGGTCTTTGGCACCATGCCCTGACAATACTCAAAAAGTTTTGGCGCAGCGCCACCTTGTGGTCAAAAGTTATAACAAAATTTACAAAAATGTTAATAACGTTTGACTGTATTAACCGATTATAATGAAACAGGTCTCAGTAGATTCCTTGGGTCATGCTGAGAACATAGATATTAAATTTGCCATAGTCGGCTGAACTTCCTGTCCGCCATATTGTTTTTCTTTAAAAACCCACTTTTTCGAACTCCTCCAAGACCGTTACTCCGATTTTCACCAAAATCGTACCGTATCATCTTCAGACAATGCCAACAAAAAGTTATGGATTTCAAGTCGATACGTCAAACCGTTTTCGTATACTGGAGCAACGAATTTTGAACAAAACCCACTCTTGAAGCTGTATCTCTGCAATGCTTTGACATATTGACACCAAACTTTGCAAGTGTCATTGTCACCTCACTCTGACCATACCACAACAATTTGGACACAGCGCCACCTACTGGTCAAAAGTGATGAACCAGTAAATTCTTACTTTTGACAGTATATATCATTTTTCAGTTCTTTTGCCTAAAATTATCTTAATAGGTCTTTAATTGCTCACTGTTGCAGTTGGTCTGATGCTCCCAGCCATGTTGGCTGGCTTCTTGTGCCGTTTTTGTGCTTGACCCCGTAATTGCTGCTTGCAGCTATATTTATTCTTCTTCCGCTCTGGGAGTCTATGGCAGCCCATAGAACTGCTTGCGGGAAAGTTGTGAAATTTGGCAAACAGTTAGAGGACATTCTGATCTGTGTCTCTAGCAAATTTGGAGTCTCTAACTTAATCCCTCTAGCGCCACCACCTGTCCAAATTTGCACTCATGTTTATGTTAATAACTTTTGAACCATAAGGGTTAGACACAATTTTTTCCCTCTGATTCCTTGGCTCAAGACGATTCGAATGCACCCTATAACGTCATTTTCCGTCACGGACATTTTTCCGCAATTTAGAATTTTCTGAAAAACTTACTTTTTCAAACTCCTCCAAGGCCGTTTGTCCGATTTTCACGAAAATTGAACCCGATCATCTTCAGACAATGCCGACAAAAAAAGTTATGGAATTCAAGTCGATTCCTCAAACTGTTTTCAAAAAACACGCGAACGAATTTATGTTGTGCTTGCGAAAATAGACGTAAGGCTGTATCTCCGCAACATTTTATCGTATTCAGACCAAACTTGGTACATGTCATCACAAGCATGACCTGAGGCAACATGCAGCGTTTCGGCACAGCGCCACCTACTGGTCGGAGATACGAAAAATGGGTATTTTTGGTTATAACTTCTGATGGATTTGTTCAAAAATCATAACTTTGGTCTCGTTGGATTCGGGGCATCATGCCGAGTCGAATGATACATTTTGGCTGTCGGCCATTTAGAATTTTGTGCTAAAATGCTGTATTTTACGAAAGCAATAGCGTATCGTTACGAAACTCGGTATGGGTCTTTGGCACCATGCCCTGACAATACTCAAAAAGTTTTGGCGCAGCGCCACCTTGTGGTCAAACGTTATAACACAATTTACATAAATGTTAATAACTTTTGACTATATTAACCGATTATAATGAAACTGGTCTCAGTAGATTCCTTGGGTCATGCTGAGAACATAGATATCAAATTGCCATAGTCGGCTGAACTTCCTGTCCGCCATATTGTTTTTCTTTAAAAACCCACTTTTTCAAACTCAGATTTTCACCAAAATTGA
This sequence comes from Anabarilius grahami, assembly GCA_003731715.1. Lineage (NCBI taxonomy): Eukaryota > Metazoa > Chordata > Actinopteri > Cypriniformes > Xenocyprididae > Anabarilius > Anabarilius grahami. The sequence goes on from RJVU01075378.1 coordinate 2,953,544, forward strand.
ACCGTATCATCTTCAAACCATGCCAACAAAAAGTTATGGATTTCAAGTTGATATGTCAAACAGTTTTTGTATACCGGAGCAACGAATTTGAGGCATGATGCAAAAACGACTCTTGAAGCTGTATCTCTGCAATGCTTTGACATATTGACACCAAACTTTGCAAGTGTCATTGTCACCTCACTCTGACCATACCACATTAATTTGGTCACAGCGCCACCTATTGGTCAAAAGTGATTAACCAGTAAATCCTCATTTTTTATCATTTTTTAGCTCTTTTGCCTAAAATGATCTTAAGAGGTCTTTAATTGCTCACTGTTGCAGTTGGTCTGATGCTCATAGCCATGTTGGCTGGCTTCTTGTGCCGTTTTTGTGCTTGGCCCCCTAATTGCTGCTTGCAGCTATATTTATCATTAATGTCCTTATTATCATTAAAGGGTTAGTTCACCCAAAAATGAAAATTCTGTCATTTATTACTTATCCTCATGCCGTTCCACACCCCTAAGACCTTCGTAAACCTTCGGAACACAAATTAAGATATTTTAGTTGAAATCCAATCGCTCCGTGAGGCCTACATAGGGAGCAATGACATTTCCTCTCTCAAGATCCATAAAGGTGCTAAAAACACATCTAAATCAGTTCATGTGAGTACAGTGGTTCAATATTCATATTATAAAACGACGAGAATATTCCGCTGATTCAAAATTCTCTGATGCTTCCTGAAGCAGTGTTTTGAAATCAGCCATCACTATATAAAGTCATTATTTAGTTTTTTGGTGCACCAAAAATATTCTTGTCGCTTTGTAATATTAATATTGAACCACTGTACTCACATGAACTGATTTAGATATGTTTTTAGTACCTTTATGGATCTTGAGAAAGGAAATGTCATTGCTCCCTATGCAGGCCTCACGGAGCCATCGGATTTCAACTAAAATATCTCAATTTGTGTTCCGAAGATTAACAAAGGTCTTACGGGTGTGGAACGGCATGAGGGTAAGTAATAAATGACAGAATTTTCATTTTTGGGTGAACTAAACCTTTAATGTGATCACACCCATGCACAGAGCCCTCTTCAAAGATAATGAGCTAAGGCCATCTTTGCAAAATGGTAAACAATGCCCAACAATGTCTTAAAAAGCATCAACAAAAAGTACAGTACATAGAAATTTCATGTCGGAGCAGGATTTGAACGAATGCGTTTTACCGGTGAGCGTGAGTGACACATGATTGGAGCGTACGCTTGGGCCGTGAGTGATTGAGTGGAGTGCGCTGGCATAGAGCGGAATATTGAGCGGAGCTTTACACCGCTCCGCTTCGCTCACATGCTCTGGTTTGAATGTCTGCTGAGAAAAGCGATATTATTGTCTTAGTATCCTTTTTAGGTGTTGTTAAAGTAAAATTATTGTCCATGTTTACAACCTTGTTTAAGTCTCTTTCAATACAAAAGTCTTTGCTACTAACTCACTCATACAGACAGTCTTTGCTGCCATCTAACGGCATAATAACAAACAGATCCTTTCTCAATACCAAATACGGCATTTTATATAAAATAAAATATTAATTGAACAATCATATTGAAATGATCAATATGATCAATTATAGAAGTATAAGAAGTTTGTACAATAGGAAATGAACAAGCAAACAAATTAGTCAAAAGTACAAAAGCAGCACTCTAGTTAGTACAGGATTTAAGTTAAATAAAATATAAAGTGAAACTTATGAGCGCTTAATATTTTCAAACAGAGCCTATGTTTATGTACAAATTGAATATCTGAGGTCTAAATAACTGTCATGATCACGAATTGGAGTGCCCGAGTTGACCACTAGAGGGCACTCCAACATGGACTTGTCACCTGTCAGAACTTCATTTCCCATAATTCACTTCCTGGACTCATTATCCTCCTTTCATTGCACCCAGCTGTTTTGTGTTTGCTCATTAGTTTCTGTCTATTTAGTCTCAGTTGTTTCTGATTTGTTTGTGGTTTGTTATCTATGTTACTTGCACCTTGGTATTCCTGGTTTTTGGTGTTTGTGGACTGTTTATGTGGAGTTTGACCCTTGCCTGTTTTTGGGTATACGACTTTGGATATTTTCAATAAATGCTGCGCTTGGATCCTAACATCTTGTTTTTGTGTGCAACCGTCACAATAACTAAATTTCACACCTAAAAAAATCTTAAAAGTACATTCCAACATAAATAAAGTAGTATCTTTGTAAAATTATAGTGGGCTTGCTCCTCTGCTATTGAAGTTCATTGTGAGAAATGCTGCCAGTATAGATCCGGCAGAAACAGTGGAGAGATACATATAGTGAAACTTTTTTCATGTGATATTAGTAGAATATCACGAAAGCCACTTGAAGGCAAGTCTGCAAAGTTAGCAAAAAAAACGTAAAGCCTGCTAACACTGTAGTATGCAGGGAAGGAGTTATTTTAATTGATGTTAAAGGAGGAGAGTGAATAAACTACAGTGAATAAACTGCTTTTGTGAGGAAATAGCTTATTTAATGCATCGACAGCCCATTGGCTAATCTACTATGGAAGCATATATGTAGCAATATTCAATTTGAAACGTAATATTCAAAATGGCAATGCATTTCTGTATTTAAATTTACATTCTTCATACCATATGTGCAACCTTTGGAGCAAAATCAGGGCTCCAGACTGTGCCTAAAAAGGTCGCATTGGCGACTAAAAATATTATTTGCGAGTTATATTTTTGCTTAGGTCGCCATTGGCGACCATACAAATTCACACGTTATGACTGTAAAATTTGCAGTTATTTGTATGTTATGTGACCAGTAGCCTGTCACATCATTTGCTGTGTTGACGTAATTAAATGAGATGTTGCGTGTGAAAGTTTCACTGAGTTAGAGCGCCAAAATATGAATTGTAGGGGAAAATATCACACACCAAACAGACACCAATGAAAGCCGACTATGTTGTCGCCTCGCGTCGGTGCAAAACACTGCATTTGAACACACAGTTCTGCTCCTGCGTAAAGGAGACAACTGCCTATTTCTTCATATAAATTCGCAGACTGCAGATACACACACAGCGCGTGCTTAACGTTTTGAATATCAATGATGCTCATCACTTTCATTATTTTACTCCGCTCATGCTCATCAGATAAATTTAAGGGCATAAAAGTCTTCAGTACCTTAAATAGTATAACAAGAGTATTAATGATCATTTTAAGGTTCCAGTATGTCTACAGATAATGTTCAACTAAAATATTGTTCGACCAACAATATCTTATCAATTAATTATGACGTTCACACCCGACATTGGTTTTCCTCCTATTTATTAAATCCAGGCAATTGGTTAATAAAACATTGATTAAAATTAAGATACAATTTATACAAAACGAAATTTACTTTAAAAGAAAGGCTTACTATAAAACAAAACTTAATGAAGTGGTGTCAACATAACACATATCAACATAAATGAAATTTAAAAACTAATATCAGGCTATAGTCTAATATTAAATATAAACATGAAACTAAATAGGCTAAGTTTTCTTTGACCCTCTGGCCAACGAACGCGCCAGCGAGTTCTGATGGATTTTTCCTCATGACAGCTGAAACAACTTAAAGTAGGCCTACTCCGTCATTTTTGGCGATACAGATTAGTGCAAGACATCATCACAAACTACAAATGGTCTAATTTTATTTGTGTACGCTCGCAGTAAAAACAAAACCTTCTGCTTTTGTAAAAAACAAAAAAAAACAGAATGCGCTTTTTATCTGTCTTTGAATCTTTCTGAAACATCTAAAAAATGAACTGAAACTCAGCGAATAATTATCACACAAACATGAAACATGCGTCTAAAGAAAGCATGAAATGTCTACTTTTAAATAAAATAATTCACATTTAAAACAAATATTCTCCTGCAATGTAATCTGTAAACTAAAGAGATGCACAATTTCTCCTGACTCACGTTGCGAATGTTAATACTGCGATGGTGTTTCTAATACAACGATATCATATGACAAATAAAACAAGACTTATTCTGTGGAATATTTAATAGTTTTCTTAAAGTAGGCTTATTGTACAGGCATAATTTGCGGGTGGGACGTGTCTCGATCTCGCGGCATGCACGGACTCTTTACAATCACTGAGGAACACCTTTGGTTTTAATGAGAGAGGAAAAAAAATATACGAGGAACAAAGTTTCAACAAGTTGCGTGTGGACAAGTATGTTTATCCGGGCTGTTACCTCTTACCTGAAAAACACTGTCAAAAGAAATCGGAATCGAAGTTTAGCACAACTCACCAGAACTAAGCAATGTTGGGGTATGTTGAATTCAGCTTGTTATTTCTGTAGCTTTCTCAGGTTGTTATCCTTTGAATAATTTATTGTACAAAAAATGGGTTACAAACGATGACAAAAACTGTTCAATAACTCAAAAGATATCGAAAAAACAACAAAGTTATATATATATATATATATATATATGTTTGTTTTNATTGCATTTTCATTAAATGTCCTGCAGTGAATGTAGCAAAATTCAACGTGGATTTGAAAATCCATTCCAAGCAGATCACGTCCCTGTTCGCCCTGTCAATCACTGCATCAAGGCGGGGCCAGGTGTTGGAAACATGGCGGCAGCAGAGCTATAAAGAGCGAGCCATTTACAGGCAGATGAAGTAAATCAAGAACAGAGAAATGGCAATGTTCCTGAAGAGTCCATCAGTCATTGAACCAGTATGTTATTACAAGCTAGGGCTGTGCAATATATAAAAAAATGTGATATCTCGATATTGTCAATTTTTACGATATTCGATATATATCTCGATATGTTTGTATTTGAATGAATGAATGAATGAATGATGCATTTATATAGCGCTTTCCTATGTACAACTGTACACCCAAAGCGCTTTACAATAATATCAGGGGTCTCTCCTCATCCACCACCAGTGTGCAGCATCCACTTGGATGATGCGACGGCAGCCACAGTACAACGGCGCCAGTGCGCTCACCACACACCAACTGATATTATTTGCTTTTAAATAATAAAACAAAACATGATTTTCTTTTGCCCTCATTAAAAAAACAGTCCCACTTTATATTAAGTGGCTTTAACTACTATGTACTTACATTTAAATTAATCATTTGATACAATGCACTTATTGTGTACATACATGTTTTTACATTGTACTTATATTTGAAAAACACCTGCATGTTATTACATCTGTAATTAATTTCTGTTATTACATTTATAATTACACTGTTGACCCATCCCTCACCCCTACCCTTAAACCTACCCATACCACCAAAGCTCTCCCTAACCTTACCCGTATCCCACCTCAATAGCAGCAAAAGTGTTTTGCAATTCAATATGAACCCAATAAGTACATTGTACTTATTTTTTGATTTAAGTACATAGTAGTTAAGGCCACTTAATATAAGTGGGAACAAAAAGACAATTTAGATAGAACAGCTATTGTTACAAAGTAAATACAAAATGTTAAGCAGTTAAAAAAAAAATCTAGAACAAGTTATCACTTACTGCCTTTTATTAAATGAACGTGTAAATGTAACTGAACTGAAGTAGTGCAAAACAAGTACAGAAAGTGCATTTCACAAGTGGATTTCAGCTCCCAGCCATCAATAAAATGAACAGTAGGACTGATGTAGGGTTCGCAGGTTCGGCTCGTCCATAGATCGGAAGTGGTCGTGAAGTGTGTTATCTGAGAAAGCTTCTGTGACAGCTGTTCGCAAACTTTAAATTACAGTTTCGGGAGCACATCCTAGGTAAAGTATTTATGGCAAGGCAAATTGTATCGGGGGTCGATTGCCTTTAGCAGCCGTTTGAAGCCAGCTTTTTCCACGGTACTGACAGGTATCATATCTTTGGCTATGTGAAACGTGACCACCAATGTAATTTCTTCCCACTTTTTACCATTTCTCGCATATGGCACACCGCAAGAGGAGAATGAATCGACCAGCTTTATTTGTTTAGGGACGACAGGCCTACCAGATTTTTCGGCAGATGAAGAAGCCGAGGCTAGTGATGGTGGCTCACGGAGTTTCATGCATTGCTCGTACTGCCTAGGATGTGGGACCCTCCCCCACCTCACGTCTGTTGAGCGGTACTAAGGGATGTAATATTGAACGTTCGGCGCGTTCTTTTGGGTAAGTATGCTTGAATTTGAAATATTCGATATTCACAATATTTTTTAATTTTACATCGTCGTCAAAATTATTGCGATATTATCGCTAATATTCGATATATCACCCAGCCCTATTAAGAGCATAGATATTTATGGTTAGAACACCTTGCAGCACATTCGCCTGTCTGTAGAAGTGCTGAAACAGACACATCGAGCGAGCGATGCTTTACAACAGGTTACTTTACTCATAAAAATAATCTTAGAAAAGCTGTCCGAGATTATTGCTTGCTCTATCTGTATGGTTGTATGTTTTTCTCTTTTTATCACAAATACAGTCAAAAATAAAGATTTACTGGTTTACCACTTTCGACCAATAGGTAGCACTGTGATTAAATTAATGAGGTATGGTCAGAGTGATGTGACAATGACTCTCACAAAGTTTGGTTTCAATATGTCAAAGCATTGCAGAAATACAGCCTCAAGAGTCATTTTGGCATGAAGCCTCTAATTTGTTGCTGTGGTAAATGAATACAGTTTTGTCTATCAACACGAAATCCATAACATTTTACCAGCATGTTCTAAAGATTATAGGATTCGATTTTGGTGAAAATTGGAACAACCTTCTAGAAGTAGTTCAAAAAGTATGTTTTTAAAGAAAATCAAATTGGCGGACAGAAAGTTTGGCTGACTATGGCAAAATTGGTATCAATGTTCTCAGCATGACCCACGGAATCAATTAAGATCAGTCTCATTACAATAATAGGTTACCGAGTTTGGTATGAATACGATAAACCGTTGCAGAGATACAGCCTTATGTCTAATTTCGCAAGCACTACGTAAAATTCGTTCGCATGTTTTTCGAAAACGGTTTGAGAAATCAACTTGAATTCCATAAATTTTTGTCGAAATCATCTGAAGATGATCTGAAAATCGGAGTAACGGCCTAGGAGGTCTTTTTTTTTTCTAACCCTTAAGGTTCAAAAGTTATTAACAAACATGAGTGCAACTTTGGACAGCTGGTGGCGCTAGAGGGATTGAGTTAGAGACTCCAAATTTGCTATGGACACAGTTCATACTGTCCTCTAACTGTGTGCCAAATTTCACAACCTTTTACCATACGGTTCTATAGGCTGCCATAGACTTCCAGAGCGGAAGAAGAAGAATAATCAAAGATAAAAAGAACGCCAACAGATACAGCAGGTGCCTATCCTCCACACCATCACACCACCAGAACCTGTTCACATCAGACCAAAGTGCAGATGTGAAAGATGGGTTTAGACATCACCAGAGTTATTTTTGAGAACAAAAATTATTATCATTATCATTATTATTATAAATAACACTCATTTGCATCTAGAAGGACTAGACATTGTATTATTAACATAATACAATGTGTATTAACTAGGGGTGTAACGAGATCTCATGTCACACTAGATTAAAATCGCGAGATTAAAATGTGATGAGATTTCTTGTTGAGGCGAAAAGTAGTCTCGTGATATTGCCATGACAGAGTGTTAGGATGATTAGGAAAGAATATGCCACCACTACGTTTACATTACGCCTCCACTGTCGTTTTGCTTTGTAAAATAAACAACATTTAATTCAGTTGTATAACGGTTGCCGCCGCTCCATATTTACAGAGTACACGCGATCGCGAAAGTGAAAGTAAACGCGAAGGCGCATTCAAACGCGATTTCAATACTTATTGTAAAGTGTTACCATAAAAACGAATAACAGTTTATCTTAATCTTATTAAGCACAAACAGTACTTTTCATTTGTTAACATTAGTTAATCAGAATCAGAATGTGCTTTATTCGCCAGGTGTGCACAAACACACAAGGAATTTGTTGTGGTTTTCTACAGAAGCTTTTGACATGAGAACAGAAACATTTAAATAAGTAAACTAAGAAAATAATAAATAAGTAAAATAAAATAAATAATACTAATGTGGTATACATCTGGAACAGAAGACATACAGATTTGTATTGTATATACAGCAGGGTGAATAGAATATACAGCTCTGGAAAAAATTAAGAGACCACTCCAAATTCAGAAATCAATGTTAAGTGGTCTCTTAAAGGCAGGATAGGTTAAAAATGTATAAAAAACTTTTTTTCAAAATTTGTTTAAACTTTATTTATACATCAATACATAATTAAAATGTAAGTACTCTGAAAAAGAAAGTATAAAAATCGAGTGTCTGTAGACCTCTCCCGACTGTTTTAAAGACAGCTCATTATTTCCATTCACTCCACCCCCTCCCAGCTCATTGTTAGTTGATGTTGGTTAATACATTAATGTTAATAAATGAGACCTTATTGTAAAGTGTTACCATTTTTATTTATACTGTTTTTTTTTCTATGATCAGATGATTAGTTGATTAGTTAAAACATTTCAAATACACCTGCAGAATATTTTTCTAGTCATGTATTTCGCCATTGAGGATTTCTTAAAAATAGTGTGTAAAAATCTTGTCTCGTCTCGTTCTCGTGAACTCAATCTCGACTCTCGTCTCGTCTCGTGAGCTACCTGTCTCGTCACACCCCTAGTATTAACATAACATTACTCTATTCTTCTTTATGCTTCCCTGTCCATATGATGTTCCTTTTATTGTTTTTCATCATTGTCTACTCGTATTATCTCTTCCTTGTTAATTGTACATTTTAAAGCTTCCTTGAGCCCTGAAAAGGTGCTATATAAATAAAAATTATTGTTATTGTTATATTATTATTATTATTATTATAAAATGACGCATAAACAACAATCAGAACAATAAAAAGAGAAAAACATGCAACCATACTGATAGAGAAAGCAATAATTTCGTAAGTGTAAATGTGAGTAAACAAGAATAAAAATAAAACTGTGAGTGTAAATGCAATTAAGAAAAATAACATTTAAATGATAATTTTGCTACAATTTGAGCTTGAACACGTTAAATGTATATAAGCATTTCTGTAATACATTTTCACTTTAATTTGCAACCTATAAAGTGTTAAAATATATGTCTAAATTATATGTTAAAACTAGTGGAAATAGCAAGTGCAAATTATATTACTGAATTTATAATACTGAAAATTATCATTTTGCACCAAAGGTTGCACATATAGTATGGAAAATGTAAATTTAAATACAGAAATGCATTGCCATTTTACATATTGCATTGCTATTTTGCATATTACATTTTAACTTGAATATTGCTACCAATATGCCTCCATAACTGTAACAGGTTTGCTCTTAAACTTTCATTTTGGATTGATACATTTTTAGAGTTTACACTGAAAAAAATGCTGCTTTATAAGAGAAGTCTCTGACAATTGATTCAGCTTACGGCACTTCTCATTCATATCTATGGTATATGCAAATAGTGATTGACTGTCACACTGGATGACCAGTAATTTCCTACTACTAAATTCAGAAAAAAACAGAGATTCTAATTTTTGGACCGAAAACTTCTTCACGCAATAACCTAGAATACTGTCTAACACTTGATGGCTGCTCTGTTAAGTCTTCGTCGTCAGTTAGGAACCTGGGTGTGCTCTTTGATACCAATCTTTCATTTGAAGGCCATGTTACTAGCATCTGTAAAACCGCATTCTCCCATCTTAAAAATATATCTAAACTACGACATATGCTCTCAATGAAAAATGCAGAACAGCTAGTTCATGCGTTCATGACCTCAAGGATAGATTACTGTAACGCTCTACTAGGTGGTTGTTCCTCCCGCTTGATAAATAAACTACAGCTCGTACAAAATGCAGCAGCTAGAGTTCTTACTAGAACCAGGAAGTATGACCATATTAGCCCAGTTCTGTCATCACTGCATTGGCTTCCTGTTAAACATCGTATAGATTTTAAAATCTTGCTAATTACTTACAAAGCACTAAATGGTTTAGCTCCCCAGTACCTAAGCGAGCTCTTAATGCATTATAGTCCTTCACGTTTATTGCGATCTCAGAATTCAGGCCAGCTGATAATACCTAGAATATCAAAATCAACCGCAGGCGGTAGTATGGAAGTAATTTAATGCCAAATGTTTTCGAAATAAAAAGCTTGTTGAATTGCACTAATTGAAAAAAAATATGCATTACATTAACTGTGTTTGCATTTAGATGCATTGTATTTTTAAGGCTTGAATTTTTATGGGCTGAAATTCAACATGGTTGTATATTTAGCTGTGAATATTTCAATTAAAAATATTTCACACACATTTTCATTATTAGAAATTCAATAATTTATTTTCACCTTTCAGATTTCACTTCCAAAATATTCATTCTGTTTAAAAATACAACCTATAAAATTCGACTAGCAATTTTCAGTCCATTTTATTTCGCTTTATAAATTCGCTTCCACAAATTCAGTGGTTCAAATTCGGCAGAAAATTCAACATTTCACATCCGGGAACTGCAGGAAAAGCAGTAGAGTACAGATGCATGATCTCTATTTGCTGTTAGTCTTCTTCGCCAGCAGGTGCCGCTAGCGGCTGTTTAAGACCAGCTCATGGCTAGTAAGTCATCATTCATTCATTCATAAAAACGGATTTACAGAAATGGAGCAAGCATAAGTGAATGTGTGATGATTATCAGGGCCAGTATAAATGCAGAAAAGCTGATAAAGACACAAAAGCTGCATTTATGTTTAATTCAGTGTCGTTATGTTTACCTGTGTAGGCTACATAAGCAGCTTTCTCTACAGTGAACGAGATTATAACGTTATTGCCCGATGCTGGTGTACAGATCAAACGTTAAATCTGAGGTAGATATATTTCTCTCTGTTTAGTTTCCTTAACTTTATATCCCAGCGCTGTGTTATAATACTAGGGTTTCCCTCATCCGTCATAGGATTCCCCTGCCATCAGGACATATAAAACACTTAACACAGCTTAATGGACTCGTACAGTGATATAAAAGATCATTTGTGATGTAGGTTATACTATATAGGCTCCAAGAAAGCAGATACTGGCATAAAGTTGATTTGACGCTGAACGTTTGATATTCGCAAATTTAGGGACCGTCTCTAAAGTTACGACATTGGTATTCACGTTTCTACCTTCAATAGCGTTTAAAGAGAATGATTTACAGCCACAAAACCAACTGTAAAGTGTTCATCTAGGTCTCAGGTATAATGCAAACCTTTTAGATTTTTGATGTTTATTAAAATTAAAGGTAACACTTTATATTAACTAGATAATATGAATTAATAATGAACTTCACTTCTACAGCACTTATTAATCTTTGTTAATGTTAATTCCAGCATTTACTCATACATTAAAATCAAGAGTTGTATTTGTTAACATTAGTTAATTCACTGTGAACTAACATGGACAATGAACTGCTACATTTTTATTAACATTAACAAAGATTACCAAATGCAGTAACAAATGTTGGCTATTGCTCATGGATAGTTCACGTTAGTAAATACATTATGAACCTTATTGTAAAGTGTTTCCAAAT
>RJVU01075378.1:2966767-2981370 GCA_003731715.1 Anabarilius grahami
TGCGATCCTATTAGACTTATGATAGCAACCTGATTCGTAACAAAGCACTGTTCGCCAGAGGAGAACTGGCCCCCTGACTAAGCCTGGTTTCTCCCAAGATTTTTTTTTTTCTCCATTTTAACACCTATTTGCCACTTGTTTGCCACCTGTTTGCCACCTGATGTCACCTGATGGAGTTTGGGTTCCTTGCCGCTGTCGCCTTTGGCTTGCTTAGTTGGGGACACTTGACATTTGACTTGACATTTGATATTCAACAGTATTCTTGACATTTAATCAACAGTGCTTCTGATCTGCCTGCATTGACACTATACTTTAAGAGCTGCTGTGCAGCCAAAATTATGTACCAGTTATCAATGTAAAGCTGCTTTGACACAATCTGCATTGTAAAAAGCGCTATATAAATAAAGGTGACTTGACTTGACTTGACTGTCAGAATATTTCCATTTAAGCCTATAATAATACAATAATTATTTAAAAAAAAAAAAAATTCTTACCAATAGCTATGAGCTTGTATAATTCATATATTTGTTCCAAGGAAAATAGCTGTACACAGCTGTAAATTGCCAAGCTATTTATTTATTATGGTCTTACATCTGCTTACTGCTGGGTATCATGTTTCCAAGTAAAAAAAATACTTTTACTTTTTAGGTTTGCTTTAGCTTATTTATTTGAAAATGTTACATGTTTCACCCCCAGCCCCAAGGCCCACCTCAACTTTTCAATTTGATAATCCGGTCCTCAAATGAAGCTAATTGAATAGCTCTGAAATAGAGTCTGACTGCAGGTACCCTTCTCTCTTTCTCTACAGTCTTTTTCCAATCCTCTGATATAGCTGTGATATCTTTTATCATACACATTTATCTTGATTAATTTTAGAGCAAATCCACCTGTCTTCAGTAAAGAACAGATAGCAGGCCTGAACTGCCAGAGTTATACAGACAAATCAGATCGAATGAAGATTGTCCAGATAAGACTTAAAAATTACAAAAAAAAGAGTCCAATATACGCATGACAGTCAAATAACATGCGGGACAGACAGACCATGTTCTCATACGCAGACGTGCAGCCATGTCTGTGTGTGCTCAACTCAATCTGCCATAAATGACGGAGTCTTAAATCTGATCCCCCTTAAGGCTATGCTAACCAGTGATCCTCTCACTCTCTTCTAGCCTCATTCTTCACTTCTCCTCTTCAATTTTCTTTCTCTTGCATTGTTTTGGCTGCACCACCAGCTGTTTCTGGCAGCCAAATTATAGTGCACAGAAAAAATTATTGCTTCTCCTCTTTCTCCATCTCTGCTCTCTCAGACAATGTGGGCAAATTACATACTTTACCCTGCTGTGAAATACCAGCTGCAAAGTTTCTTAGCAGAGACAGAAAATGTAGAGTAGAAAAGTAGAAATACAGATGTGGACACCACAACCTCTGAATTAATGTTGCGGTCCAATTAGTACTCAGGTTTTGGAATTATTACCCACCAACCGCAAAATACAGGAGAAAATCAACTTTGGTGGATAACAAGGTAACAACTCACAAGCCAATTTGGTGGGTTATGATCATAAACAATGTCCTATCACTTTCCATCAAGAGCCCTTCCCCGAAGAGGAGCCTCCAATATTAGCAACAAAACAAAGTGTAAAGTGGGTTGCATGCTGGACGAGGAGCATCATGCCATGTCTTTAAAAAATTAATACAATGTTTTCTATGAGAGTACGCACACCAGCAGCATAGCTCGGCAGGGACTGTCTACGACTCCAGAGGCTGTTCAAAATCCTGCCATGCCACAGAGCACCACTCACATAGTTTTCCATTAAATAACATTAACAACGAGCACAGCTGTTTGTTGTCTTCTTAAGCCGCGCACACACTTAACGATTGTAAGGCTGATTATGAATGTAAATTGATACTTATGACTGATCGCGCTCAAACGCGTCCAGTCGCGTTCAGTCTGCGATTACAGTCGGTGTTCAAATTCCATGTGTAAGTATATAAATCTGCTTCAGTCGCAGGAAACAATCGGTATATGTGTTCAGTTCAGTCTTAGAATGTTTCAGCTAATCGTTAGGTGTGTCCCCGGCTTTACCTGTCCCCTACTTCTTTCATCAATACACGCCCTGTATCTATGCTCGCTCTGCACTTCTCTTGTGCCAGAATGCCAGTGAACCTTTACATTCACCCTTGCCTATCTTGATTGCCTTGATTCCTGTCATTCTTGTTTCCTGTTGGTCTGGTCAGTTCTCATGCTATGTCTCTGCCCGGTTCCTATTAATCAGTCTGCTCACCCTGGTTTGAACCTGCACTTCGTTCTGACTCTGGTCTGTGATCTGCCCTCTTGACTGTTGTATTTATACTCTATGATATTGAACTCTTCCTATCACTGAGGATGGGGGGCTAACTCTTATGGGAGGATTTTTTTTTTTAATTTAGGGGAGCAAATTACAATTATCTTACTCAATGTATTTGCATTTTTACAATTGATGCAATTATGTGTTTAATACAGGGATAGACTAGTCATCTAATCGACTATATGCTGCTAGTCATTTATTAAATCTTTTTTTGCATACTTATGTTTTGTATTTTATTGTATATCTGTAGCAAACAAACAAAAAAAAATAATTTTACCTCAGACTTTGCATGTGCTTGTTTTCTCCGATTCACTCGCTGCAGACTCAAGACTCAGAAGACGAATGAGGTGAGTGAGTATTTTGACTTGCTGGCATAAAACAATTAGTCTACATGTCTATTGGTTAACATTAATTAAGTGAACACTTATGTCTTCACTGTCAGTCTCCTACGAAAGTTGACGTAGTAAACAGTGCAGCACTTCCGGGTTCTACATCAGAAACCTGACTTAGTATTGGTCAACGCTCTACACGTGAGCAGCACAACACATGCGTGTGATGCTGACGCAGGAGCTGGTCATCGTTCTGATGGAGAACCTGGAAGTGCTGCACTGTGTCTACAACATAAACAGCGAAGGAGAATAACAGGGAAGGGAAGAATTTGAATAAAGTTGTTATTTTTGTTTTGTTTTTGCACACAAAAAGTATTCTAGTCGTTTCATAACATTAAGGTTGAACTACTGTAGTCACATGAACTATTTTAACAATGTCTTTACTACCTTTCTGGACCTTGAATGTTGTAATTACGTTGCTTTCTATGGGAGATAAGAAAACTCTCGGATTTCATCAAAAAGATCTTAATTTGTGTTCCGAAGATGAATGAAGATCTTAAGGCTGATTTATACTTCTACGTCGAGTGTACGGCGTAGGCTGTTTGTCCCATGCGTAGCCTGACGTGCACCTCTTCAAAAATGTAACAACGCATCAATTCTACGCGGACCGCAAACGCTGTGATTGGTCAGCTAGAAGCCCTCCCACGGGTCAAAAAACTGGAGAGGAGCAATAGGAGAAGAGCGAGTGTTTTCAACTTCCATAGGAATGAAAAACGCTCTGTTTCAGGAGACACATGCAGTCAAACTGCAACAAAAGTCGTTACCTATTTGCCACTTCTCTGCCGTTTCTATTTGTAAGTTTCTCTGACAACATACATGACAAGCTGCTTCTTCTTCGGCTTTTGCCCTGATACTCAACATGACCGCGGACACTGCCAACTAGTGGTCTGCATGCATGTCGTCGCGGACAACGACGCAGAAGTATAAATGAAAACAGACGCATAGCCTACGGCGCAGAGGCTCCGCCGTAGGTCTGACGCAGAAGTATAAATCAGCCTTTACGGGTGTGGAACGACATGACAGAAATTTCCTTTCTGGGTGATTTCTTCACGCCTTTAAAAGAAAAAAGGGGTGGGAGAGACTTTAGAAAGACAGCAGCATCATTATTTTATTTTTACACATTGGTAGGTCTGTTAGTAAAATCAGTTGCAATCCTTGTTGCATTATATGCTGATTGTGACAGTTCACAAATGGGAAAAAGCACTTGTTGCATTTTTCCTCCCAAAGTTTACATGCCTGTAATTTAAGCAGGTTGCATGGTAAACCCATATTATGATAGTATCACGATACTAAAGCTTCAATATACTGTACTGCCACTGTATTTTTCTTAATTTTAGTACTGTCAAGTCAAGTCACCTTTATTTATATAGCGCTTTTTACAATGTAGATTGTGTCAAAGCAGCTTTACATTGATAACTGGTATATAATTTTGGCTGCACAGCAGCTCTTAAAGAATAGTTTCAATGCAGGCAGATCAAAGCACTGTTGAATATCAAATGTCAAGTTAAATGTCAAGTGTCCCCAACTAAGCAAGCCAAAGGCGACAGCGGCAAGGAACCCAAACTCCAACAGGTGACATCAGGTGGCAAACAGGTGGCAAATAGGTGTTAAAATGGAGAGAAAAAACCTTGGGAGAAACCAGGTCCCGTTCGGGGGCCAGTTCTCCTCTGGCGAACAGTGCTTTGTTACGATTCAGATTGCTATCATAAGTCTGATAGGATCGCAACATTCAAAAGTATTTATTTCAGTTCCATCCAGTTGAGGATCGTATTCATCAAGCCGGTATGGACGGTTTGTTGAGGAACTGTCCTACTGGCTGTCATGTCGATGAGGACTTCACAATGGATGATCTAGTTGACTCGATCTCTGCTGATACTGTCAATACAATAGTACAATAAGCAATGCTGTATGTGTAGCCGTTACACCAGGCCACACTCCACAGGGGGGCCAGGGTGGGCCTAGGCCACCCAGTCAGGAGCTTGGCCCAACATGGTTAATTTAACAAGAATTTCCCAAAATGTAATTTGTGTGGAAATATTACAAATTCTGCAAACAGGATGTTAACATAGGCCAGTGAATGTGATCACTTGCATTTTAAAATAAAAATGTATGGTCATACGGATACAATTTTGCGGTAACACTTTACAATAAGGTTCACTAGTTAAACATTAGTTAATGTATTAACTAACATGAAGTAACCATGAGCTATACATTTGTTATTGTATTTACCAATCTTCGTTAACGAAAATACAGTTGTTAATTGTTTGTTCATGTTAGTTCACAGTACATTAACTAATGTTAACAAGATTTGAATAATGTATTAGTAAATGTTGAAATTAACATTAACCCTTATTGTAAAGTGTTACTAAGTTTGCTATAATTTTTTACAAGCCCCATTTCCACAAAAGTTGGGACATTGTGTAAAACACAATAAAAACCACAATCTGATTTGTTAATTCTCTTGCACCTTTTTTTAACTGACAAAAGTACAAAGAAAAGATTTCCAATGTTTTCACTAACCAACATAATTGTATTTAGTGAATATAAACAAGTTTTCATTTTAAAGGCTGCAACACACTCCAAAAACAGAAGCAAAATAAAAGTGAACAATCTACAAAAGTGAACAAACAGTCCACAATTAGCAGGTGAATTGGTAATAGGTGAGGATATCATGTTTGGGTGTAAAAGAGCTTTTCAGTCTTTGCAAGAAAAGATGGGTCATGGCTCACCACTTTATGCCAAATGTCATAAGAGAATTGTCAAACAATTCAAAAATCACATTTCTCAATGCAAGACTGCAAAGAATTTATGTCTTTCACCATCTACCATACATAATATTGTAAAAAGATTCAGGGAATCAAGAGAAATCTCAGTCTGTATAGGGCAAGGTAGGACACCTCAGTTGAATGTGCATGACCTTTGAGCCCTCGGATGGCATTTCATTAGAAACCACAATGCTACTGTGTCCAATATAGCCACATGGACTCAAGGCCCCGGTATACTTCAAACAAAGTTATTTTTTGTTCTTCATTTAGGGGTAAAACGAAGTTCGAAATGCGTGACCAGCGATATACTGTAAACGAACATCTGACGCCGCCCACACTGCTGAGAACGACGGTTAGATGAATATGTAAATATGTGCCATGCACTTTCTTCTCAGTAACAAAATTAAAACAACAAAAATAAGAAAACAGCAAGCATTTATTATAGAAAGCATAAGAAAAGATTCTGATCATAACAACATGGGTATGTTAGCACGAGCTCTACAAATTAGCACTCCAGTCACGTCACGTCACGTCTTCATATTGCACTTTATTCAATAGATTGCTTAAAATCAAGCAGCTTTGCAGTATCAAACATGAAAAACATTGTTAGTGCCTCATTTTTTTTACAAGCACAACTTCATTTTGTACTATAAAGCGGCTATCCAGTGTGTTCATGTTTTCACCCACGGAGCTCTTACCTTGACAAACTCAAACACACGAAATGAGTCAAAGACGCGTCCCATGCGAGTGAAGGCGGAGCCTAAGCGCACACCTCCTATTACGTTATCGTCACTGACCAATGGTAGTACGAAGGTGTTTTGCAGCTGGAGCGAACTTTTCCTGAAAGTTCGCTTTGGCAAGCCGTTTCGAACTTCCAAAAAGAACACAAACGAACTTCGTTTTGGCCTGATTTTGTTCTAAATTACGTCACATCAGTTCGTTCTTCGATTTCGTTTGAAGTATACCAGGGCCTTCAGGAGTACTTTGGAAAACAGTTGTCACTTAACAGTCTGACGCTGCATCAAGAAATGCAACTCCAATCTCTGTTACACAAGGGCCCGAGCTCATCTCAGATGGTCTAAAACAGTGGTTCCCAAACCTGTCCTGGAGGACCCCCAGCCCTGCACATTTTGTATGTCTCCCTCATCTATCACACCTGATTCAACTCATGAGCTCATTAGTAGAGACTGCAAGACCTGAAATGGGTATGTCAGAAATAGGGAGACATACAAAATGTGCAGGGCTGGGGGTCCTCCAGGACAGGTTTAGGAACCACTGGTCTAAAAGACAGTGGAAATGTGTGCTGTGGTCAGATGAGTCAATGTTTCAGCTTGTTTTTGGAAAAAACAGACATTGAGTTCTTAGTCCCAAAGACAAAAGGGACCATACAGACAAAAACTCAGTGACAGGTGCAAAAGAAAACATCTGTCATGGTATGGGGGTGCATCACTGCAAACGGCATGGGAGACTTAAATTTGTGTGAAGGTACCGTTGACATGAAGGCATATATTTGAATTGTAGAGAGACAAACTCTTTCCTGGGTAGCACGACAAAGACAGGCCTCATTCTGCATTGATACATCAAAGTGGTTCCTAGACACTCTACACCGTAGAGTGGATGTGCCTGATTGCCAGCAGTCCATATCTTACTCTTATTGAAAATGTATGGCCCATCATGAAAAGGAGAATCAGACAGCGATGACAACAGACTGTTGTGCACTGTTGACTGCAGGCGAGATTGGGTAAAAATTCCACTTGCAAAACTGCAACAATTATTATCCTCAATTCCCAAATGATTAAAAATTGTAATTAAAAGGAAAGGTGATGTGACACAGTGGTAAACGCAGCTCTGTCCCAACTTTCTTGGAGTGTGTTGCAGCCATCAAAAAAATCAAAATTTGTTTATACTTACAAAATACAATAAAGTTGTTCAGTGAAAACATTGGAAATCTCTTCTTTGTACTTTTGTCAGTTAAATAGAGGTTTGAGAGAATTAACAAAATCACAGATTCTTGATTTTATTGCATTTTACAAAGTGTCCCAGCTTTTCTGGAAATGGGGTTTGTATATCACGTAATTTGCTCCTTTGCGTTTAAAAAAGATTAAGGAAATTAATCCAACGCCATGGTACAATGAGCACACTCGGGCCCTAAAAACAGCAGCTAGAAAAATGGAGCGCAGCTGGAAGAAAACAAAACTAGAAGTATTCCGCATTTCGTGGAGAGAGAGAATGATTGAGTACAGAAAGGCCTTAAAAACTGCTAGATCTGCCTATTTTTCAAAACTTTTAGAAGAAAATAAACACAACCCTAGGTATTTATTTGATACAGTGGCTAAATTAACAAGAAATAAAGCTTCAACTTCTGATGTTTCCAAAGAGCACAGCAGTAATGACTTTATGAACTTCTTTACTTGCAAGATTGATAATATTAGAGAAAAAATTATAACCATGCAACCGTCTACTACAGTATTGTGTCAGACAGTGCATTGTAGTGTCCCTGAAGAAAAATTCAATTCATTTACTGCTTTAGGAGAGGAAGAATTGTCTAAACTTGTTAAATCATCAAAATCATCCACATGTATGTTAGACCCTATACCGACTAAGCTATTGAAAGAGATGCTTCCAGAGGTCATAGATCCTCTTCTTAATATTGTTAATTCATCTTTATCACTAGGATACGTACCAAAAACTTTTAAGCTGGCTGTTATTAAACCTCTTATTAAAAAACCACAACTTGATCCTAGAGAATTAGTCAATTACAGGCCGATTTCAAATCTCACTTTTCTGTCAAAAATACTAGAAAAGGCAGTTTCATCACAACTATGTTCCTTTTTAGAAAGAAATAGTATCTGTGAGGATTTCCAGTCAGGATTTAGACCGTACCATAGTACTGAGACTGCTCTCATTAGAGTTACTAATGATTTGCTCTTATCATCAGATCGTGGTTGTATCTCTCTATTAGTGTTACTGGATCTTAGTGCTGCATTTGACACTATTGATCACAATATTCTTCTAAATAGACTCGAAAACTATGTTGGCATTAGTGGAATTGCATTGGCATGGTTCAAATCATACTTATCTGACCGTTATCAGTTTGTAGTAGTAAACGATGAGATGTCATATCAATCACAAGTTAAATATGGAGTACCGCAAGGCTCAGTACTAGGACCGTTGCTTTTCACTCTGTACATGCTACCCTTGGGAGATATCATTAGGAAGCATGGCGTTAGTTTTCATTGTTACGCTGATGATACTCAGCTCTATATCTCTTCGCGCCCTGACGAAACTTACCAATTCGCTAAATTAACAGAATGTATAGCTGATATAAAAAACTGGATGACCAGTAATTTCCTACTACTAAATTCAGAAA
Source organism: Anabarilius grahami (assembly GCA_003731715.1). Classification (NCBI taxonomy): domain Eukaryota; kingdom Metazoa; phylum Chordata; class Actinopteri; order Cypriniformes; family Xenocyprididae; genus Anabarilius; species Anabarilius grahami. The sequence goes on from RJVU01075378.1 coordinate 2,975,637, forward strand.
AAACAGAGATTCTAATTTTTGGACCGAAAACTTCTTCACGCAATAACCTAGAATACTGTCTAACACTTGATGGCTGCTCTGTTAAGTCTTCGTCGTCAGTTAGGAACCTGGGTGTGCTCTTTGATACCAATCTTTCATTTGAAGGCCATGTTACTAGCATCTGTAAAACCGCATTCTTCCATCTTAAAAATATATCTAAACTACGACATATGCTCTCAATGAAAAATGCAGAACAGTTAGTTCATGCGTTCATGACCTCAAGGCTAGATTACTGTAACGCTCTACTGGGTGGTTGTTCCTCCCGCTTGATAAATAAACTACAGCTCGTACAAAATGCAGCAGCTAGAGTTCTTACTAGAACTAGGAAGTATGACCATATTAGCCCAGTTCTGTCATCACTGCATTGGCTTCCTGTTAAACATCGTATAGATTTTAAAATCTTGCTAATTACTTACAAAGCACTAAATGGTTTAGCTCCCCAGTACCTAAGCGAGCTCTTAATGCATTATAGTCCTTCACGTTTATTGCGATCTCAGAATTCAGGCCAGCTGATAATACCTAGAATATCAAAATCAACCGCAGGCGGTAGATCCTTCTCCTATTTGGCACCTAAACTCTGGAACAATCTTCCTAGCATTGTTCGGGATGCAGACACACTCTGTCAGTTTAAATCTAGACTAAAAACGTATCTCTTTAACCTGGCATACACATAACACATTATCAATTTATATTTTCAAATCCGTTAAAGGATTATTAGGCTGCATAAAATAGGTCAGCCGGAACCGGGAACACTTTCTATAACACCAGATGTACTCGTTACATCAGAAAAAGAATGGCATCTACGCTAATATTAGTCTTTCTGTTTATCCCGAGGTTTACCGTAGTCAACCGGATCCGGGCCGTATCCAGCTGAGACCAAGGACCGGAGCCATGACACGACCACAACGCAGCCCTGAAGTATCAGCAGAGATCGAGTCGACTAGATCATCCATTGTGAAGGCCTCATCGACACGACAGCCAGTAGCACAGTTCCTCAACAAACCGTCCATACCGGCGTGATGAATACGATCCTCAACTGGACATGACCACAACGCAGCCCTGAAGTATCAGCAGAGATCGAGTCAACTAGATCATCCATCGTGAAGGCCTCATCGACACGACAGCCAGTAGCACAGTTCCTCAACAAACCGTCCATACCGGCGTGATGAATACGATCCTCAACTGGATATGACCACAACGCAGCCCTGAAGTATCAGCAGAGATCGAGTCAACTAGATCATCCATCGTGAAGGCCTCATCGACACGACAGCCAGTAGCACAGTTCCTCAACAAACCGTCCATACCGGCGTGATGAATACGATCCTCAACTGGATGGAACTGAAATAAACACTTTGATTGGTGCGATCCTATCAGACTTATGATAGCAACCTGATTCGTAACAAAGCACTGTTCGCCAGAGGAGAACTGGCCCCCCGACTAAGCCTGGTTTCTCCCAAGGTTTTTTTTTTCTCCATTTTAACACCTATTTACCACTTGTTTGCCACCTGTTTGCCACCTGATGTCACCTGATGGAGTCTGGGTTCCTTGCCGCTGTCGCCTTTGGCTTGCTTAGTTGGGGACACTTGACATTTGACTTGACATTTGATATTCAACAGTATTCTTGACATTTAATCAACAGTGCTTCTGATCTGCCTGCATTGACACTATTCTTTAAGAGCTGCTGTGCAGCCAAAATTATGTACCAGTTATCAATGTAAAGCTGCTTTGACACAATCTGCATTGTAAAAAGCGCTATATAAATAAAGGTGACTTGACTTGACTTGCAGTAATGAAAATATATCCGCATAGTGCGTACTCCGTTAAGTTATTGACACTTTGATAAAGAAACATGCATGAATGAGGAATAAAGAGCATACATGCATGCTTTTAAGCATGCATGATGGTAAAATTAGTTAAGCACAATAAACACAGAAAGCAGCCTCTCTCAGACAGCATCCAATCCCGGATTTAATTATTTTTGGGCTTATAGCACTTGAGTTGTCAATTAACTGATACTGACAAGGCAACCACAGTGGAATGCAAGCAACCGCAATGTTCAAGTTTTTCAATTTTTTCATAAGTCTATGCGTTTCTTGTTTTACACTTCATGCATGTGTATTGTAACATTTTTCAAAATATCATTTTAGTGTTCAACAGATGAAAGAAACTCATACAGGTTTAGAACAACATGAGGGTGTGTAATTATGACAGAATTTTCATTTTTGGGTAAACTCTCCTTTAAACACAGTCAATTATATCTGAAGTGAAGATAAACCATTAAGAGAAAACCAGATACATGTCAGTACATATGTTGGATCTGTGCATTCATTCTTAACATGACAGCAGCCTAATATACCTGCTGCAGTCTGTCATAATTTTAATCAAACAACAAAAGACTAAGAGAAAAATCACTTAATGCTCTTAAGAATCGATATTAATTCACTGAATTTCATACAGTGAAGACTAAGCAGTGTTTTATATTTGATTAAATATTTGTAGTATTTCTTAAATCATACTGTACCTGAAAAACTTTAATTTGTATCTTCATATTAGTCCTATTGTTTGTAATTTGCTTCTTTGATCTTATTTTTTAATAAAATAAATTAACAAAATTAACTATTTTGTGATATATTATCATGAAATACAATTTCTCATATTGTGAAATAATATAGTCATATCGCCTTACTGTCAGCTAGTTTTAATATCAAACTCATTATAAAAAGTAAAGGAACTCTGGAATAAGTAATCTAAGACCACTGTCATGTAAACCTGTTAAAACAAAGAGGACCTGAAACTACACTCCTTGGACTCCGAAGAACAGTATATGCAAACCACGATTTTCGAATCTTTTGTATGGTGCTGGTGAGTCAATTTTTGCAAGCCCATGTCGGTCAGTAAGTCGAGAGTTAATATCATTTTAATAAACAAATAGATATTATTTTTTGTGTGTGTGTGAGAGAGTGTGAGTGTGAGTGTGAGTGTGTGTGTGTGTGTGTGTGTTTTCCCCCTCATGGGAAAGATCCAGAAGTTTTGGGAATGAAAATCTTCTGTCACATGATCTTCACTAACGTTAAGACTGTAAATGATACTGTGCCCGTATGGAAATGCATGTGAACACAGATGCAAAGCATGCAAGCTCTGCACAAAAGTATTTAAGTATTAAAAAACAAAATATTTTCAAGAATGTTGGTAACCAATTTTTTTTTTTTTTACTTGAGCAAACTGAATGGACGTAAATCACAAGAATCACTAAGAAATCTCTCAAAATATATTCTTTCCACAGAAGAAAGTTAGTTATACAAATTTCAAAAGACATGTGGGAGAATAAATGATGACAGAATTTTCATCTTTTAAGTATGATATCTTGAGTGCTGTAATGATCACATCAGTACATTTTATAAGACATTTCACTCACTTGTGATAGAAAAACAGTGTAAACTGCTGCAATTAATAAAAATATTAGTTGGTTGGTTTTATTTTGGAGTACAAAAAAAAAAAAAAAGGTCTCAATTGTTGTGAATCCTCATGCTCCTTCTTTGATGATTTGCATTTTTTTTTATTTTATTGGATTGACATCTATTAGGTGAATATTTAAATTCATAAACATGTTGGAAATATGAAACGCTTCTTTGTTTTGGATAGCAGACAAAACTCTGTGTTAACAGGTTTTAGATACCAGACAAAAAGATGTCTTCTGACATAGGCCCAGATTTACTAAACGGGGCAAATCAGCGTGAAAACATAATTCCAAAGCGCCTATGGGAGAGGAAAGTTCTGCACATGATCTACTTACGATGTGTAAATTAAAGAACACAGACGCAGTCGGATCATTTCCATAATGACTAATGCAATCTACCAAGAGAAGCGCAAATTAGCCTCTGGTTTAAGACATGCTTTATTTGGGCAGTAAATAATGGCACAAATACCAGTAAATTGACGAGCGCAAACCTTAGTAAATCACCTTGCATGATTCATTTAAATACCCTCCTCACATTTTTCGTCTGAAAGGGAAACTCCTACAAATGCATATGTAATAAGTTCGGCCACAAAAATAACCCTGTCAGTGTCGTTTCAATGCTAATTTTTCACTGCGTGTCTTTATTTTTTTTAAAGCCAAAAGAGGGTTTGCGCTGGCTGTTAGTAAATCGGGCCTATAATCTAGTAAAGAGAATGGATCCAACATTTTTGGCTTTCCTGTCATATCAGAAGGATCTAACCACATTTAATAATACCATCTCAAAGCTGGCGGTACTCTGTGTTCATATAGCCAGAATGCCTCAATGTAAAATGTTGTTAAAGGCAACTTAAATAAAAATTGTTTAAGCTTGTTTAAAGGAAGGTACAAAAATGAAATCCTCCTTTTTAAGGACTTTTCAGTGAATGACAGTGTTTTTTTTTGTTTTTTTTTACCCCCAGATGCACCATGGATCAAGCTAATTACTAGAAATTTGAAGGAGGATTGCTCTTTATCAGCTGTGTGTCAATTCTGGTGTAGAATTATGGACCTCTTGTTGTACATTGTGATTTTACTTATTACACTCATATAGCTAGGATTCTGAATTAAAAAACAATGTAAAGGTTGTCCACATAAATTATCAGAGCTATATGGAGCCCACAGGGGTCAGTATAATATTGTTGAAAACAATATAAATATGATTTGGAAAATACAAGTTAAAATACAACACTAATAGCACAATTTGTTCCTTTCTCCACCTGTTTCAAAGGTAAAATCATGACCTCATCATCATGATAGTAACCATAACTGATAAGATACTGATAAGCACATGGAGGAATTCCATTAGTTTTTTAATTTGTTATTATTGATTTGTTATTATTAGATGCTTGCAAGTCAAAAATAGCAATACTGTGACGTTGAAAACACTGTCTGTGAAGCTATTTCAGGCATAGAGTTCACATGACCGCTGCTTTCTGGGTCAGCGGAAGCGCGAAAGCAGATTTAAATATTCTGGTATGATCGTAATTCAAAGGTTTAATAGACATAGCGGAATCATTGTCATTGGAATAAGATCATGTGTGTTAGAATCGAGGTCACAGTCTTTTAATGATTAATCGTGCATACATGCAGAAACAACATAAAGACACTATATTTTAAATACTTGTTTAATGGCATCTTTTTATGAATGAAAGCCAGTATCACTGATACTAAAACATCTACTGATGTCTAGATTAAATTGATTTTTTTCCCAAATTTTTAAACATGGATTATAGCCATTCAAAAAAAAACAAAAAAACATTTAATTTAAGTGAACTTAAAACAATCCTCACATAAACCCATTATAACTGTCATATTTACCTGAGCCCTTCCTATCTGTCTAGATAGGAAATATACAGAAATTGAATAAAGTTATCAAACAGTCTGCACTGCATAAGTTAGAGCCTAAATTAAATACAGATTAATCCTTATTAAAGCTACAAAAGTTCTTTAGTCAACAGCAGTGAGTAATTTTCTCTGTTACCTTTGTTCTTTGATTATCTTCAATGACAGACAGCATTGGCTGCTGTCACTTTAAGAGTTGCCGCTGCTGCACATGACGTGGATCTCACACACGTCCCACTTTCTCACAACACTACTTTTGTTTAAGACTTTATTTAACTCATTCAAGGCTGCTCTTATGAGGATAATCAACAAAATGGACCTTTTTGGCATTATTGTGTATGTTATTGTTTGTTCAAG